>JAODAL010082949.1:0-11411 GCA_025379985.1 Phyllomedusa bahiana
AAAACCTTATCGAAGCGGCCGACTACGACTTCGATCGATCTCGATAGCCAACCAATCGTTTAACCTATAAAAAGTAATGGATTTTCCTCCCCCCAGCATAACCTTGCATTTATCTGTTTTAAAACCTCATCTGCCTTTTCCTGCCCAGGCCTCCAACTTATCCAATCCCTTTGTAATAACACATTATCCTCTATTGTGTTGATTACTTTACAGAGCTTAGTATAATCTGCAAAGATCGATATTCTACTGTGCAATCCACGTGTAAGATCATCAATGAAAATATTAAAGATAGGGCCCAATACTGACCCCTGTGGTACCCCTCTAGTAACAGGAATCCAGTCTGAGCATGTACCGTTAATTACCACCCTTTGTTTTCTATCACTGAGCCAGTTGCTTACCCACTTGCACACATTTTCCCCCAGTCCAAGCATTCTCATTTTACTTACCAACCTTTTATGTGGCACCGTATCAAATGCTTAGAGAAATCTAGACATATGACATCCAATACTTCACCCTGATCCAGTCTAGAACTAACTTCCAGAAGCTGATGAGATTAGTTTGACAAGACCAATCCTTCATAAACTCACATGTAGATATGTACTGTACCACTGAGATCAATGTGCATATGCATATCCTTGAACTCATTCCTTATTGAAAGCAGATGTTGTAGTCCTTGTCAGGAAATATTTAGATCCATTCTTTGAACAGAGGAATTTTCCTACAAGTGTGGGGAAAGAAGGAGCAAATTAATGAAGCCTATACTCACCCTCTCTTACCTTACCTACAAGTGGAGAAATCGCCCTGAAAAGGGTGGTCCCACCTTTTGACAGCTTACCCTGCACAATACCCCTAAGTTTATAAACGACATCCCAACACATTTTCCCTTATCAAAGAAGGTTCATCAGTAGGGATGAGCGATACAATCGACAAAAGTTGAAATCGACACGGTTTTTAAGTTTATTGGAATTTTCCAATGAAATGATAGTTTACGTGAAGATCTTATAGATCATTATTATCAGGTTTACTATCGCACCTTTTTCTGTGTTTCCTGTAATTTTGGCGGCCAGCCAATCAGCTCAGAGGAAAGAGAGGGGTGAGCGGGATGTAGGACGTCATGAGTGGGCGGTGTATGGATCTCATTGGCTGCAAAAATCACATGACCTCATTTTATGTATGCGACTCCATTTCCTGATCGGTCTCATTCCTTCACTATCTCACTACAGAGCAACACGTCTCACTTTGTCCTGATAGCTTTTTTCAAAGCATTGAGACACAGTTTTACATCTTTTTTTATACAGAAATCCATCCTTGTTAGAGTAGCTGTGAAGCTTAGGAGATAGCCAGATTAGAGAATTTTATTTTATAGTTAGTTACAGACCTGGAAATAGAGCAAGTGGTGTCTGCAGTTGCGGGGGGAAAAGTGGGGGACGGTTTCTAAAGCACAGCCTGTCCTGTGACATGATACTGAAATAGCCATGTTTTTTAATACTTTTTGGCCAGCAGACCTCCCAACTGAGGTGAAATTGTCCCTTTTGTTGTTGTCTGCAGTTCTATTGGTCTCTGTGCTTGTCAATTTTGCGCAAATGGGTTACAGATATTTTATTGTAACTGGTGCCTGTTGTCAGTATCTTAAAACCGCCATATCTCATCCATATAACTTTTCAATAGTTGTTTATTGCACTCTATGTGTCTCAGTTTTGCGCAAATAGCATACTTGTACGATAGTTTATTGAAAACTATCAATTGTTAGTCCTACTGGGCAGTTGTAAATCTCAGGGACTGAAGGAAGAACATGGTTAAGTTGGTGTTATGGTTCTTCCACCAGTCCGTATTTCACAGATATTTGATAGAAACAATTCTGTTTCTAATCCTAGTTGGCCACTGGAAATTAGAGGGATTTAAGGATACCTGTGACTTGCCATCTTTGCACTACAGTTTCTCAATAAGAGACTGTGAAAAACTCTTCTATACCTTTTAAACTTTTATCTTTCTGAGTACGTGCTCCTTCCAGTGCTGGTGACAACACGCAAGCTAGCTTATCGTCGGTTGCAGGACGGTCAGGCCTGTCATCGCTGGGTTGGTGCCCTGTGAATCTCAGTAATGAACAGCATTGCCAATCTGTTCTTCAATGGTTAACGCAACCTGCATCCAGCAGTTTTACCTCCTCGTCCTCTCAGTCATGGCCACAAATGTCGTCATCATTATTGACAGCATCCATCCAACCTGAAGCGAAGGCAGACTAAATGTCAACTCATGTACCTACCACTGTGGATAATCCATTTTCTGGAAACCTCTTTGATGACAAAATGCGGTTGGGGTCAGGAGACATTTCAAAAAATCAAGAGGCAAAAGAGGATGATTTTGTCTGCTCTGACGCCCAATCGCTGATGCCATCACAGGAGGAGAAGGAAGCTGGTCAGTCGGCACAAATCCCGAGCGGTCGGCAACACCTTGCAGTGCCTGTGGCTTGTAGCCTGCAGCGCCAGGATGTACAATGTCAGGACAAGGAAGTCACGTTTGATGATAATGATTACATTGTGGATCCAACATGGTCTTTTCAGCAGAATTTGCTTGCGAGCGCTTCATCATTGTACAAGGAGGAAAAACGATGGGGTAGTGTCAGTAGGGGTCCGGCCTCAAAAAGGGAGAGGGTGGTCGCACAAGTCCACCGAGATTATTCCACCAGCCATGATCAGCGGTGACAGCGGAAACACCACTTCTCGCTTATCGCAGTCGAAAAGGTCCAGGACCTCCGAAGCCTGCTCCTTTTTCGATCAAGCCTACGATTCGCCCAGCGATGTCATATGCCACCTTTGCAGTAAACGCATCAGTAGAGGGAAGAATCTTAAGTGTTTAACCACCACCAACATGCATGATTTGAAACGGAGGGATCACCTGGCGAAAAAAGGCCACACCGGTCCTGGGCTTCCAACCACTGTCACACCCTCTGTCTCCGTCTCCTCCTCCTCCGCCACTTCCAAGAACAAGCATTCCTCTGCTGCACAGGTCCTGCTGCGGCATGAGCAAGGATCAGCCCCAGTGCCACACACTGTTGCCCGATTACCACCACCACCACCACCAGAGACACAGCCTAGCCCTTCTCCTTCCACCAGTTTGACCTGCACGCTATACAGCGGCCAGTTTAGCAGCCAGCCTTCTGTCTACCAGGTTTGGGAGCAAAAGAAACACTTTAACCCAAACCATTCCAAAGCCAAAAGCCTGAATGTCGGCAATGCCAGGCTTTTGGCCTTGGAAATGTTGCCTTTCCGCCTGGTGGACACAGATGGGTTCCACCACGTCATGACCCTTGCCTGCCTACAATACCATACCGAGCAGGCATTTATTTTCCCGAAAATCCGTCCCTGCCCTGGTCAGCCATGTGTTAGCTAAAATCTCCAGCGCGTTGACTGCATCTGTGTCCGGCAAAATCCATCTGACCACCGATACATGGACTAGTAAGCACAGTCAAGGCCGCTATATCTCTATGACAGCTAACTGGGTGAGCTGGTTGGATTACTCTGGTGGTGACAGTGGCTCTCAAGGTCGGTGCACGCTCTCCAAAACCGCAGGGATGGTGCAGGGTTCTTTCCCCCAAGGTCCACGGGTAGCATCACGTGCCCAGAGAAACCAGGGCACAGGTCAGGAGCTGTGGACGGCTCTGCGCAATGAGACTGAGCAGTGGCTGGGTGACAAGAACCTTGTGCAGGCAAGGTAGTGTGCGATAACGGGCAAAATATCCTGGCCGCCCTTAAGATCGGTAGGCTGGAGCTCATCCCTTGCCTGGCACGTCATGAACCTCGTCGTCCAGAAATTTCTAAAGCGCTACCCGAGTCTCGACTGCTGCTGAGGATGGATCAAGGTCTGTGCTCACACTTCCGCCGTATGCACCCTGCTTCATCCCGGGTGGCTGCATTACAGCATCATCTTGGCCTCCCCGTCAACTGTCTCATTGTTTACGTGGCAAAACTCTGTAATTCCACCCTCCACTTGCTCCAGCGATTGTGGCAGCAGCGTAATGCCATTACGCAGTATGAAGTGGCACATGGCCTGACAAGCAGCAGTCCGGACTTTGGGGTGTTGAGCCACCGAGAGTTGAGGCAGGTGAAAGAGCTTTGCACCATCCTTGCAAGCTTTGAAAAAGCCAACAAAATGGTCAGTGTGGACAATGTCCTTGTTGGACACTCTGAAACAGCAGGTCCCACCAGCGACAGAGGTGGAGGCGGACACAGATGCGGACAAAGAGCCTAACTCTCCGTCAGATTCAGGAGGCCCGATAGTTTCACAACTTTATCAGTCTTCGTTAGGCAGTGGTTCGGGGTCCAGGGCTGGTGCAAGGCAGCGCCTCAGCTCTCAGGTTAGATCATCTGAGGCAAGTGAGGGCTGTGTTGAAGCTGTGCCGGAGGAAGCGGAGGAGGAAGAGGAGGCATGGCTGAACACCGATGGTACCAATGTCACTGCCTTGGAAAGAGGTTTGCACGGATTTGAGTCGGAGGAGGAAGACAAGGAAAATCAGTTTACTAGTGCCCTTAGACCCTGAGGCTTTGGAAACAAAGGCTCCATCTCTCACATGAGTGCTTGGATGCTCTATTTCCTCCAACATGATCCTTGCATTAAGGCCATCAAAATGAACAACAGTTACTGGGTGGCCACCCTCCTCAATCCCCGTTACAAAGCGAAACTCAGCACTTTCCTTCCACCCACCCAAATTGAGAGCAGAATGCAGGAATTTGAGATCGTGCTCATTGATCAACTGGAGACATCTGTTGAGTCTGCTTCACATTCTTCTAATGCCGTGGTGGAACAACGTCGGCAACGTGATAACATTAGAGTGCCAAGTAGCCGTAGCAGCAGCAGCAGCAGCAGGCATTATGGCAGAAGCCTAATGGGTGACCTCTGGCATTCTAATGTGTGACCTCCTTATTTACCACCTCAGCAACGCATGTAATGCAGTTCACACATACGCCACACAGAGACCGGCTTAAGATCATGATGCACCACTATCTGTGTCCCAATACCGATGTTTTTGTATATGTTCTGGACAAAATTGACTTCTGGTATCCAAAATGGATGAATGGCCCGAGCTCGCTGGCCACGCCATAGAGGTGTTGTCCTGCCCAGCAGCCAGCGTCATATCTGAGCAGACCTTCAGCACAGCTGGAGGAGTCATTACAGACAAACGCATGCAGCTTTCCACTGACAATGTGGATCGTTTGACTTTCATCAAGATGAATCAGGCGTGGATCTCTGATGATGTTGTGGCCCTAGTTACCAAGGTCACCGATTAGTTGCCGGTCTACTTCACATTCCTCTTGATTTTTTTTTTTAAAATGATAATTTCTTACTGTAATTTTTATTCTGAGTGCCCAAAAGATCATTTTGCAGGTTTTGTGGTTAGGAGACTGTAAAAGACACCAATTGTACACAGTTTCATGAAAATTTAAGTACTGTCAATGTTTTTGGGGTCATGGTGCTGTGAGAAAAAGCTATAATCAAGGTCCTTTGGAATAGAAATGTGGCTTCTAAGTGGAATTTCTTCCTCACAATTTTTAACAGTGGCTGAGAGGTCATTTTTATAATTTTTCGGGTCATGGTGCTGTGAGATACAGCTATACTACAGGTCCTATTGTAAAAAGTGTGGTTAGTAACAGGCATTTGTTCTTCACAATTGTCAGCAGTGGCCGAAAGGTCATTTTTCGAATTTGTGGTGGCATGCTGCTGTTAAAAAAATAGCTATAATCCAGGTCCTATTCACAAAAATGTTTTTAAAAAAACTCTTTTATCCTGGCTAAGTGTTCAAAAGGTCATTTTTGCTGCTTTTGGCTTCAAGCAGCTGGAAAAGGCAGCAATATTCAAGGTTCTTTTCAAATAAATCTTGTTTCAAATACTCATTTCTTGCTGCTAATTTTACTCTCTGTGTCTATCAGGGCATTTCGGCTGGTTTTGGAGTCAGGCTATAGTGAAAGGTGTGCCAGTTGTGCAAATAGGGCAGTACTCTGGTCAGTGGCCCTCTGCCTTTCTCAATATACATGCACATCTACAAGAGGGGCCAGATTTCTAAGTGACTATTTACAAGTGAAAAGACTCAGCAATATCCCAGAAATGAGCCAGAAGTGAACATAAGGGAGCTAGGAGGCTCGCCTTTTTGTAAGTAGCTGCACTTCTTCACGTACTCCTTATTTACCACTATTACTATCTACCTTACAGCCATCTGCCTCCTATCTTACCACCCTGTCTTGCCGTCAGAAAATTTTATCTATATCAGCTCCTCTCTCCTTCCCTCACCTATGTACTCATCCCACATGCTATTTTCCCTCTTCACCCACCCCAAACTTCCAGCTTACATATTACTGCACAAACGCCGCTCATATTCATCACTAAACCATCTGCTGTCTCTTTTCATTCTCCTGCTTCTCACTGCAGGGGACATATCTACTAACCACGGCCCACCCTCCTGTACTGCTCATCCTACCTCCTCCTTCCATAGAAACCGTGCTAACCTGCTTGCTATTTGCTGTACATCTTTTCCTGCCCCTTTTAAGTGTGCTCTATGGAACGCCCGATCCATCTGCAACAAACTCACTGCTGTTCATGACCTGTGTCTCTCCAACTCCCTCACTCTGCTGGCCCTCACAGAAACATGGCTCCAGCAATCTGACACCGCTTCCCTTGCCACTCTCACCTATGGTTGCTTACACTTCACCCACACCCCCAGACCTGAGAACAGGCCACGTGGTGGAGTTGGCATATTTCTCTTTCCACACTGCACTTACCAGGCCATCCCTCCCGCACCCTTCCTCGCCTTCCCCTCCTTTGAGGTCCACACCCTCAGACTCTTTCAGCCATTATCCCTCAGAGTCGCGGTTGTGTACAGACCCCCCCGGCTCACCCCATCAGTGTCTGGATCATTTTTCTGCCTGGCTCCCTCACTTTCTCTATACTGAAATTCCCATCTCTCATCATGGGTAATTTCAACATCCCCATTGATGACCCCATGTCTCCTCTGCATCTCAGTTTCTTTCACTTACCTCTTCTTTTGGCCTCTCGCAGTTTACTGACTCTCCAACGCACAAGGATGGGAACTCTCTTGATCTGGTCTTCTGTCATCTTGCCTCAATTTTTAACTTCACAAATTCTCCTTATACTCTCTCTGACCACAACCTTGTTTCCTTCGTTATCACTAATTCTCAGCCTACTCTGGACAAACCTGCTCATCACACATTCCGAAATATCCGCTGCATTAATACTCAGGGACTCACAGACACCATACAGTCCTCACTGCTCCCAATCTCCTCCCTCTCCTGTCCTGACCAGACTGTCAAACATTACAATGAAACTCTCCTCTACCCCTGGCCCATTAGCACCCTCACACCCGCAACCCCAGAGTCGCCCCGCACCTTGGCACACGCCTCAGACTCGCTTCCTGCAGCACTGTTCCAGGTGTGCTGAGCGTCTGTGGAGAAAGTCGAAGCTACCTGCAGACTTTCTCCACTACAAATTCATGCTCAGGACTTATCACACTGCCTTTCACAGCGCCAAACAAAAATATTTCATCTCCCTCATCCTAACACTACAAAAACAACCCAAACGCCTGTTTTACCACCTTCCACTCCCTCCTAAAGGCCTAAGCTCAGGCCCGGTCACTAACCTCTGTGCTGAAGACCTGGCCACTCAATTCAAAGAGAAAATTGTAAATATCCGGCAATACATATCTCAATCCCCAAGTAATACCCATCCCATCCCCTCCCGCACGTCCTCTCACAACTCTCAGCCCTTGACCCAACGACAGAGGAAGAAGTGTCCAGGCTTCTCCAGTCTGTGCGCCCCACCACCTGCTCTACTGACCCCATTCCCTCCCACCTTGTCCAATATATTTCTCCAGCTGTTCTTTCTCACCTTACTGCAATCTGTAACCTCTCTCTCTCCACTGGGAGCTTTCCATCATCCTTCAAACACGCCATCATAACCCCTTTACTAAAAAAGCCGACTCTGGACCTATCCTGCGCTGCTAATTATCGACCAGTCTCTAATCTGCCCTTCATCTCTAAACTCCTGGAACGCTGGGTCTACTCTCACCTAATCCGCTACATCTCCGCTAACTCTCTTCTCAATCCTCTACAATCAGGTTTCCGCACCCTACACTCCACAGAAACTGCCTTAGTTAAAGTCTCAAATGACCTCCTAAAAGCAAAATCTCAGGGTAACTACTCCTTGCTGCTTCTCTTGGATCTCTCTGCAGCGTTTGACACTGTTGATCACCAACTTCTCCTCAGCATGCTCAGTGCTATTGGCCTCCAGGACACCGCTCTCGCTTGGTTCTCATCTTACCTGTCTGATCGCTCCTTCAGTGTCTCTTTTTTCGGATCTACCTCCTCTTCTTACCTCTTTATATTGGAGTTTTCCCCAGGATCAGTTCTAGGTCCTCTCCTCTTTTCATTGTACACAGCCCCCTTGGGCAAACCATCCCGCAATTCGGCTTCCAGTACCATCTCTATGCTGATGACACCCAATTATACACTCCTCCCGTGACTTCAGTCCTACTCTCCTACAAAAACCAGTGACTGTCTGTCCGCTGTCTCTGACATCATGTCCTCCCTCCATCTGAAACTAAACCTCACTAAAACTGAACTTCTTGTCTTTCCGCCATCTAGTAACCAACCCCCCCCCCCACCTGCTATTTCTGTTTCTGTATATGGTACCACCATTTCTCCTAGGCAGTAGGCCCGCTGTCTGGGAGTTATATTAGATTCTGATCTGACCTTCACCCCATATATCCAATCCCTTGCCCGCTCCTGTCACCTGCACATCAAGAACATTTCCAGAATCCGTCCATTTCTCACTGTGGAAACAAGTCAAACTCTCATTGTGGCCCTTATTATTTCTCGTCTTCACTACTGTAACTCCTTGCTAATCGGTCTCCCTCTCTGCAAACTCTCCCCTCTTCAATCCGTCCTGAATGCAGCAGCCAGGCTCATCTTTCTCTCTAGTCGCTATACTGATGCCTCTACCCTGTGTCAGTCACTGCACTAGTTGCCCATTCAGTACAGGATACAGTATAAACTCAGTACTTTCACCCATAAAGCTCTCCACAATGCTGCACCCCCCTAAAATCACTTCCTCATTCTGTCTACACCACCCGCCGCTCTCTCCGCTCTGCTGCTGATATCCGGTTACACTCATCAATCATCCGAACCTCCCATGCCCGTCTTCAAGATTTCACACATGCGGCACCATTTCTCTGGAATATGCTACCGCGGGCGATCGGGCACATTCACAACCCTCATAGTTTTAAGAGGGCCCTGAGAAAACATCTCAGCCTGGCCTATCAAGATCCCTAACTGCTATCACAAATCTGTCACTCCCTGCACTAGGGCACTCACAGGCACTTATCTGTATATAGGGTGGCAGGTTCATCCATTTTTCATGTAAACCACCCCCTATTTATGAAACATGGCTGGACCATTGTAAACTTGGCACTTCTCCCCGTTTGTTTCACCCATACACCCATATAGATTGTAAGCTCTCACGAGCAGGGCCCTCACACCTTGTGTCTCATCTGTTAGTACTTTTAATGTGTAATGTCTGTACGTTTACCTTTGAATTTTGTAAAGTGCTGCGGAATATTTTGGCGCTATATAAATAAAGATTATAATTATTATAAGAGGGACGACATTGTGCACATTAAGGGTATGGGCACCATAGAAAAAGGCATGCCACCTAAATGCTATCATCAATGGCAATACTGCCAGAATCTACAATGTGAAATAGCATGCTATTGGTATAATTGGGAACAAGCAGATACTTGTGCAAGAATCAATGTTCGTATGGAGCACATTCGCCACCCCAAGAAACAATTTCCTCCAGCATGTTGAGTAAAACGGGAAAAAGAAAGCCAAGAAAAAGGGCACCTGGGTGGAACAGGAGCATCAACCACCAGCATTTCCAAGTGAAGCTCAATTGGTCCGCACTCATATGAAGGGGCAAGCGCTCTCGTAGAGGCAGAAATTTCTCAAGCGCTACCCAGGTCTTGACTGTCTTCTGAGTAAAGATCAAGGTCTTAGTTCACACTTCCGCTTCCGCACTCTGCTTCATCCTGACTGTTTTCCTTGCTGCGTCATAAGGGCATTTTTGCCGTGTTAATAGATGACTGACGCCAGCCCGGGCTCTCACCGCACCCACTGTAACTACGGCCCTGCTAACTGAACCTGTGTATTAATAGATGACGGACGCCAACCCGGGCTCTCACCGCACCCACTGCAACTCCGGCCCTGCTAGCTGAACCTGCGTGTTAATAGATGACGGATGCCAGGCTTGGCTCTCACCACACCCACTATAAGTCCGGCCCTGCCAGCTGAACCTCCGTGATCCACGTTCACAGCCTCACCTGCCTTGATCAGTACTTTCCTTCAAACCACTTGACAGTAGAATGCAGGATTTTCAGACAGGCCTCTTTGACCTACTGTTTCATTTGCTTCACGTTCTAAAGTCACAAGTAGAATGGCAAGTAGCTCTAGCAGCAACAGTATTGAAAAAACTATTTTTTTTAATATGGTTTATTTCTTATTGCAAAATTTTCTGCTGATGGTCCATAAGGGCACCTATGCGGGTTTTTGGGTCATGCTGTGGTACAGGATATGGTTAGTCAATGTCCATTTCACTAAAATACTGCTTCAAATATTACTTTCTTCCGGCACTTTTTGATCTGTGGGTCATGCAGGTTTGTGGGTCATACTGCGGTACAGGACATGGTGTCTTGTTTTATGTCAAAGGGGCCCCATAGCAGCTGCTACCGCTTTACCTGCTGTGGCTACACCGTCCTCATCTTTTCGGTTAGCCTTTGAACATAATGAATTATTTTAGCATATGAATTTTTTTCTGTGACTTTTATAGCCTAATTGTCTTGCCGAAGATGTAGCACATATCCAGTTTACTGTTGTGGATGTTAGTTCCAGCTTCTCCTCACCTGTTTGGGTGTCAGAATGAAGCTGTTACTCCTCTCCCATAGACTTTACTGGTCATCAGCGATAATCGACTATCGGCTATCGACATGATAATTGCTGATCTTGACCCGATAACGATTGTTGACACAATCGCTCATCACTATTTATCAGGGAACATTTAAAAGTGTGCACCACTATAACAGCACTATAACGCAGTCCAGCATCAACAGATAGAGATTCTACCTGACCTATATGCTCTGTGGGACAGCAAATGTCTGTCTCATAAAGATAATAAGGGTCATCTACCATGCTTTCTTGCACACCTATAAGCTCTCATGTCCCTCACACTTATTTGATGGACCCAATAAAAAATTTCCTGATGAAACGCCTGTTTGACATCTGCTATAATTTCATATCAGCATCCATTCATCCCAATTGCGTGATCCCAAACAAGTCATACCCTTAACAATATAC
>JAODAL010082950.1:0-11411 GCA_025379985.1 Phyllomedusa bahiana
GGCCCGCTCAGATATGAGCGGCTGCTGGGCAGACAAAATCTATGGCGTGGCAAGCTCGGGCCATTCGTACCTTTGGATCCCCCGAATCTTTTGATCCGGAACACATAAAAAAAAACATGGGTGTTAGACCAGATATTGTGCCCCATAATCTTAAGCGGTCTCTGGGTGTTTATGTGTCCTGATTGCATTTTTGGTGAGGTGTAAATAAAGATTTGCCAGAGGTCACCCATTGGCTTCTGCCCCCTTTCCCCTGTGCGCTGCTGCTGCCCTACGGCTACTTGGCACTCTACGCTTCCGCCCGCGGGGGGTTTTCCACCGTGACATTTGAAGAATGTGAAGCAGACCAACAATGTCCCCCAATTGATCATCAGCAAGGTCCCATTTCCTGCATTTTACTCTCTTTTTTGGGGGGGGGGAAGAAATTCTGATTTTTTGTTTTGTACCGGATCCGGGAGGGGGCCACCCAAACTGTTTATTTTGGGATGGCCAAAATGCGGGACATTTTGGGGGAAATGGAGAAACCAAGCACTCATGTGAGAGAGGACCTTGTTTCTAAAGCTCTGGGTCGAGGGCACTACAAACCATTTTCCCTCTTCCTCCTCCGCCCAAAATTCCCCCAACCTCTTTCCAAAGCAGGACGTGGGTAACTCGTGTCGGGAAATACCCCTCCCCCCCGCCTCCGCACAGCTTCCACGCCCGACTTGCCTAGATGATGTACCCGAGAGCTGATGCGCCACCTTGCCCAAAGCTCGGGACCCCGAACCACTGCAAAATGAAAAACCGATGAAATTTTTGAAACTTCGGGGCCTGGTGGTTTTGAGGGAGAGAAAGGCTCCGTGTCCGCATCTGTGCCGTCTCCTCCTCCCGCTGGCGGACCTTTTTTTTCAGAGTGTCCAACAACGTTCCAAACTAAGACACCACAAGCCAGGCGACAAGGATTTCCGCACTGACCTTTTTGGGGTGCTTTTAAAAAACTGGCAAGGAGGTGCAACTCTTTCACCTCCCTCCACCCGGGGCAAAACACCCCGAGGTCCGCACCGCGTTTGTCAGGGCCCATTTTCCTTCGACGCTGATGGCATTCGCTGCTGCCACAATCGCGGAGCAGTGGGGGGGGAAATTCCAGCAAGTTGCCACGTAAACCAATGGAGGGTTTGAGGGGGGAAGGCCGCTATCGCAACGCAGCCAGGCAACGAAGAAAAAAAAAGGGTGGCCGGGAACAGGGGCGGAAGTGCGAACTCAGACCTCGAGCCTTTTCAGAGGCAGTCCAGACCCGGGTCTCTTTAAAATTTCTGGACGCCAGGTTCATGACAGTGCCAGGCAAGGGATGTCCTCCGCCTACCCGTCTTAAGGGGGGCCACAGATTTCGCCCTTTACGCACATCCCCTTTGCCGGGGCAAAAGGGTTCCCCCCCGTCCCCACCACGTCGCCCCCCTTTGGGGAGAGCCCCACAGTCCTGACCTGTGGTGAGGGTCTCCAAACAGATTAATTTCACACGGCCTGGCTCGGGCACGTGAGCCAACCCAGGGGACCTGGGGAAAGAACCCGCACCATCCCGCGTTTTTTGAAGAGATGCCCGACCCCTGAAGCCCCGCCCCCCCAAGACTCCACCCAGCTCACCCAGGAGTGTCACAGAGAATAGCCCTTGGCCCGTCTTACAGCCCCATGTGCCCGGGGGTCAAAATGGATTTTTTCCGGGACACAGATGCAGACCCGCCTTTAAATTTTAATAAAACGTGGCGGGCCGGGGAAAGGCGGCTTTTTCTGAAAAGAAATGCCTGCCGGCATCTGGTTTTGGGGGAGGAAAGGGGCCATGACGGGGCGGAACCCATCTGGCCACCAACAAAAGGCAACATTTCCAAGGGCCAAAACCTGGCAATGCCGACTCGGGTTTTTTGGCTTTGGGAGGGTTTGGGGTTAAAGGTTTTTTCTGCTCCCAAACCTGGAAGACAGAAGGCGGGTGCTAGACCCGCTGTACGGGGTTTTTCAGGTCGTCAAAGTGGCGGAAGGAGAAGGGGGAGGAGGTCCGGTGGGTGGGGGACTCGGCGACGGTGGAAGGGTGAAACGGGGGCTGATCCTTTATCTGACCTGAGAGACATGGGCACTGAGGAACCTTGGTGTGGCGGAGGGAGGAGGGGGGAGACAAGGGTGGACAGTGGTTGGAGGCCCCGGGGTCGGTCTGGCCTTTTTTGGGCCCAAATTTGCCCCCCATTCAAATCATTCTTCGCTGGGGATTGACTAGACGTTGGGTTGGGTTTAAACCCCCTAAGTTCTTCCCAAATTTGCGTTTACGGGAAAGGCGGGTAGACATCGCGGGGGAATCAGAGCTTTCTCAAAAAAGGCCCAGGGCCTTTAGAGTCCTGGGCCTTTTTGACGGGGATAAGCAGGGCGGGGTTTGCCGACCGTGGCTGACGGAATCATACAGTGACTTCTCACCGTCCCCCCTTTTTGAGGCGAATTTTCCTACCCCATCCTTCCCCCGTCCATGATGAACCTCGCAACAAATTCTGCTGAAAAAACCCCATTGGATCCGAAAAAACGTCATCCCTGACATTTTTGCATCCAGGAGCTTTGGGGGTACAAGCAGAGGGGCTGCAAGGTTTCCCCACCGCCCGGGATTTTTGCCGATTGACCGGCTTCCTTCTTCTCCTCTGAGGGATCATAACTCCTCAACAGAGAAAAATCCCCTCTTTTGGCCTCTTGGAAAAACTTTTTAACAAAGCCTTCTGACCCCCAAACCGGGGGGTTTTGCATAATGAAGGTCTTTTAGAAAATGATTATCCCAGTGGGGTAAAAAAAAATTGGGAATTTGGGCTCTTTTATGGGGTTGGGACGGAAAGCTGGTGAAGCATGCGACATTTTTTGGCCGTGACTGGATTACAAAGGAGGGGGAAAATTGCTATGCAGGTTCATAACCATGAAAGACGATTTGGGGGATTTCTTTCGTTTACTTGAGATTCACAGGGCCCTGACCCAGCAATGACAGGGTACGGTCCCGAAAAATGAATCCCTGGCATCGTGTTGCCCACACTGGGAAGGGGCACCTTCCCCTTTGTACCTCTATCCCATGCCTACCCCCCCCTTTTGCTCCTTACCCCGAATTTCGCTCCTGTTTAGAAATAAAAATTGAAAGGTATGGGGGGGAATTTTTTGGGAAATCTCTTATTTAAAAAATGGCAAAACACAGCTATTCTCAAAACCCTCAAAACAAAAAAAAATTGCTGATCAAAATAACGCCAAAGTAGATCTACAAAAAAGCTGGCCTTCGCCCAAAATGAAAAAACACTATCTGAAAAGTTTCATAATACAAGGTATTTTTGGGACCTTTTAATTCAAAGTGGTACAAAAAAATTCAGTATTCACATTTAAGTGCAAGGTGCCTCAAGAACAAACTGATGCCCAAAGTCAAAAAACACGTATCTGTAATGTATCGGGTAATAAAATTTTTTTTGGGACCTACAATTCACCTTGGAACACACAATTGCGGGTTCAAATTTTAACGCAGGGGGCTCTATCAACAAAATGGACTGGGCAAAAGTGCAAAAAACACTATCTGAATGTATTTGGGTAAAACAAGATTTTGGGACTACAATTCACTGTGGGGACACAAAAAATTGCTGTATTCAAATTTAACAAAAGTAGACTAGCAAAAAAACTGGCCCGCACAAAAAAGGAAAAAAAAACGTATCTGAAATGATTCAAATAAAAGTTTTTTTTTGGCACCCATAAATTTACCTGTGGTGACTAAAAAATTGCAGTATTCACATTTAAGTGCAAGTGTGCCTCAATGAACAAGCTGTAGTGCGCCAAAGTCAAAAATACACATATCTGTAATGTATCAGATAAAAAAGGTATTTTTTGGCACCTATCAATCACCTGTGGTGACTACAAAATTGCTGTATTCACAATTAAGTGCAAGGTGCCTCAATAACAAAGCTGTAGTGCGCAAAAGTGAAAAACACGTAATCTGTAATGTATTTGGAAAATAAAAGGTATTTTTGGCACCTATTAACCTGTGCTGACTACAAAATTGCTGGATTCTAATTTAACTGCAAGGTGGCAAAATCAACAAAGCTGGAAATGGGCAAAAATTGAAAAAGAACACCTATCTAAAATGAAATTCTATAATAAAAGTGGAGTTTTGCACCTAACAAAGAGACCTGCAGTTACTAGAAAAGATGTGTATCCTATATAAAGTTCAGGCTGCCCAATATCCAGGAATATTTCAATAGAAAACTTTTAATAATAAAAACTTTTGCAGTGCATTGTCTACACTATTTCTTGGTGAACTTTATCCCTTATTATTTATAGTGGTTTTCTGTGTTCGCCCCGCCGCCCCCCCCCCCCCCCCTCCTCGGTTCCCCCCCGTGACTTTACAGCGGTAAAATGCTCCTTTAAAATTCTCTACCTAACTATATAAAATCTTCCAATCTCTAATCTAACTAAATTGTAAGGATCACAGCTAATAGAAAGGGTTTTCTCTGTGCAGAAATATAAATAATTTCGCTGAGCTGTTTGGACACAAGCAGAGCGCATGTCCTTCTGCTCTGAGACGCTGAGAGACACTGAGGCTGAACAGGAAACGCTGTCCATGAAAAAACAGGTCATGGGGATTTTCCAGCCAATCGCAACCATACACCTCCCAGTCATGACGTCGACACACACCTCACCCCTGCTCTTATTCTGTAATCTGATTTGCCGGGCCGCCAAAATTACAGGAAGCGACGAATATGGCGCGATCTTTAATAGATGATGCACAGTTTTTTAACCTAAATTATCGCATGATCTAAAAAAATCCGATCACCATATAAACCTGTCCGATTTTCAACTTTGTCGATAATAATCGCTCAACACTATTTATTACAAAGGGATCTGGATAAGTTGGAGGCCTGGACAGAGAAATGGCAGATGAAGTTTAACACCGATAAATGGAAGTTTATGCACATGGGGAGGAAAAATCCTTTTCATGGTTATATGTTGAACGGAAAAAACGCGGGGGAAAAAGTGACATGGAGAAGGATTTGGGAATCCTGGTGGACAGTAAACTTAAGTGTAGCAGCCAGTGTCAGGCAGCAGCTGCCAAGGCAAACAGGATCATGGGGTATATTAAAAGGGCGTAGATGTACATGATAAGAACATCATTCTCTCATTATACAAGTCACTGGTTAGACCACACAGGGAATATTGTGTACAGTTTTAGGCACTAGTTCACAGGAGAGACATTGTAGCGCTTGAACAGGTACAAAGGCGGGCAACAAATATAATAAAAGGACTGGGTGGACTACAATACCCAGAAAGATTAACAAGATTAGGCTTTAGTTTAGAGAAAAGACAGCTTTGGGTGGACATAAAAAATATGTCATAATAACTAAAGTGTCAATAGAGAGATCTTCTAAAGATCTTTTTTGTACCCAGGACTGTATCCAGAACAAGGAGGCGTCCTCTACAACTTGAGGAAAGAAAGTTTCTACATAAATATAGAAATGGTTTCTTTACTGTAAGAGCAGTGAGACTGTGGAACTCTCTGCCAGAGGAACTTGTCATGGTAAATTCAATAACAGAGTTCCAAAAAGGTCTGGATGCATGGGGGCATCACTGGCTACAATCGGGGCCCATCACTGGCTACAAGGGGCATCACTGGCTACAATGGGGGTATCACTGGCTACAATGGGGGCATCACTGGCTACAGAGGGGCATCACTGGCTACAATAGGGTCATCACTGGCTACAGGGGGCATCTATGGCTACAATGGGGGCATCACTGGCTACAATGGGGGCATAACTGGCTACAATAGGGGCATCAGTGGCTACATGGGGGCACCCACTGGCTAACAGGGGGAATCACTGGCTAAATGGGGCACACCTGGCTACAGGGGGCATCACTGGCTAAAAGGGGGGGCATCACTGGCTAACAGGGGCATCACTGGCTACAGGGGGCATAACTGGCCACAGAGGGACATCTACTGGTCACAGGGGGGCATCACTGGCTACAGGGGGATCACTGGCTACAGGGGGCATCACTGGCTATAGGGGGGCATCACTGGCTACAAGGGGGGCATCACTAGCTACAAGGGGGGCATCACTGGCTACAGGGGGGCATCTTCTGCTACAGCGGGGCATCTACCTGCTACAGAGGGGCATCTACTGCTAGAGGGGGGCATCTACGGCCTAACAGTGGGGGCATCACCGCTACGGAGGCTTTCATTGGCTACAGGGGGCTACTACGTGGCTACGGGGGCTTCTACGTGGTTACAGGGTGCATATTACATGGCTACCATAATGAGGGCTACAGAGGGGGAATTTGTATAGGATGGGAAAATTTTGGTAGAGAATTGGCTGATAAATTGAGGAGTCTAAGATATTTGTTTTGTAAATTTTTAACAGTCGGGATTTAGTCGTACATGGCGTTTTGGACAGAATGGAGAAAAAGAAGAGAAGAGACGACAACTCTTCAGAGACGTCACCTGTGAGTCACTAAATATAACTTTACGTAATCGCTTATCTGTCTGCAGATCCGTGTACAGCGGGTATCCACCACTTATGGCCCACTGTAATGCCGGGAATATTGGTTGTAGTATAATGGTTTTTATACTCAGTAATGGTCAGTTTGTATTATCCGGTCACACTAAATGGTTTTGATATGGGTCATGGTGTGGTGGTATATATTCGGCCCACTTTTGTGCTGGTGATATGTGGTAGGGGTCTTTGTGTTGGGATCTGGTTTCGTGCAGCATTTGTTATTTTGGGTAACTGTATGACTATTATTTGGTTGTTTATATGTAGCAGATTGTGGTAAAGCTTTTTGGTATATTTTGGTTTTTATGGTGATGCAATGTGGCGCCATATGTTACGGGTGGGGGGGAGGGGGTGACATTTCTTCACCTCGCCATGAGTGAAATTTAGCCTAGGAACTGCCCTGGTCTTAGGCTTACAGGGAGGATTAGCCGAGCAGAGCGCCAAGGGCCCAGGCGTTTTGAGGCAGAATGTGCCAGGCAGAGTCTACTTTTCGCAGCTCATTTCACATTTCAACTTTGCTATTTCTAGCTGAGCCTGTTAGAGGAACATTGGTGGAGAAGTTTTAACAGCAGGGCACAAGGCTACATAGCTCTAAAAGGTTAAAGTTTATCAGTTAGAAAGATAATAAAACAATGCTAATAAGACAAAGCATGGATTGACGTCTCTGTCCTAGCCAGAACTGCTAGAGCTAGGAAAGATGGTTGGTAACTAGAAAAAGTTGTGTAAACAAGCAGGAGATAAAAAATGCTCAAATGAAGCAAAATCAGGACAGCAATGTATTAGGTAATAGCCTTTACCTTTGCCTACATGTTTAAATCTAATCAGTGTGGTGACACAATCCCTCTATAAGGATAATTAATATACTTTTATGTGAATGTTTATATATTTATTGACATTAAAAATTGAGATGGAAATAAATAGTACAGCTATTTTTTCCATCTCAACTTCGGACACCACAGCAGAAAACCAAGGATTTGTTGGATGCAATGGATTTCCATGTGAATAGATCCCATAGCTTCAGTTTTTCCCCTCTGCTGTGCTTTTTCAGAATGTTACTTAGAGACAAAAAACAAAGCAACACATACAATTTCACACTTAGGAATAAAATAAGTTCTTTGTAATGTTGCAATTGTAAATAATGTATGATTTCCCAAGTATTGCCTGCCTGGTAATGCACGTAGAAATGAAGGTAATTTCCAGCATTTAAGAAGACATTTCCAGGATGTTGTGGGAAAGTTTTAGAAAAGAACCTTAGAAAGTAAGCTGGTTGCCTATAGCAACTTATCAGATTAATTTTTTAGCTGCCTTTGACAAATCGGAGCTAGAACTAGGTTGATTTCTAAGGACAACATCAATGTTTTTATTCATGATTTTTCATTTAAGATTCCCCTCCTTGTTTAGAGATCTCTTTATTAACCCAATAACTATCAGGCCTGAAAGATCCTTAATGAGCGGTAAATGTTTTTCAATGTTTGCAGAAAAAATTACTTTGGAATTTAAATAAATTTTGCTTGCTACATGTATATAGAAACAAGCCATTTCAGCATTGTTTGTTTATTGAATACTGTCCTTGTTTTACACTAAATAAGTTATTAAAATAATTCTTAAGGCTATCATGGATACACACGAAAATAAAGAAAATAAATACATTTCCTGATCAGCCTCACAAAAAAACAGAATCAGAAGTGATTAAAAAAACTCTTTGTATAACTTAACTTAACCCACAAATAAAACGGATTTTACTGATCCAAAATAAAAATTCTGGCATTAAAATAATGTGATAAACAAACTGAACAAGGTGGCAATCAGGGACAATCTTGAGCAGCAAACATTCTAGCTGTGCCACTGTATGGATAACATTTTTATTTATGGATGTGGAGAAGAGATTATTAGAGATGGGCGAATTGATTTTTAAAAATGGGGGGGAAAACTTTAGAATTTTAGGAAAACTTCGGGTTTTGAACGAACGAATTTTGGGGACTTCGGGTGAACAAGTGCTTTTATTATAAAATGGCTGCGACACATGGGCTACATGGGGCAAAGCACTCTGGGGAAAAGGGCATACCTGTATGGAAAGGCGAGAGAAAACCAATCGAGACCGCGGAATTCGTGACTCACCGCACTATATAAGCCCGGTGCACGCGGGAGCTCATATACCCTCCACGAAATGACGGGGAAGGTTGCTCCGCGGCTGATTGTTTCTGAAAACTTTTTTTTATACAGCGATTTTTGGGGGGTCTCCTTGTCTCAGAGACTGCTTCCTAACGTCAAATTTTTGATTTTTTTTGGGTATTGGACTGAAAACTGTGCGTCCACTGCAGCTGCATATACATTTTAAAACCCCATCGCTCACAGCACATTGAAAAATCCAAAAGGGGGTCTAAACCAGTTCCTGTTTGATTTATTTAAGAAAAGCGTTTTTTACAAACAAAAACTACTTCATTTTTGGCGCCAATTCTTTGGGGCAATTTACATCCAGGGTTAATTAAGCGTTGTTATTCACTGTAGGGCTCCAAGAAAACCTTCATTTTCAACCCCCCAAAATATAAATACATTTTTCCTGTGCAAAATTCACAAGCAAGGTAATTAAAAATTTTTATCTCTTGTTGTGTGGCTAAAAAAAACCGCATTTTAACACCAAAAAAGCACATTTGTGGTGGCTCAATTCTTTTTGGCACAATTTTTCATTCAGGGGTTAATTAACTGTTTTTCAGCTTGGTGATCCCAAAAAACCGTCTTTTTTCAACGCCAAAATACATACATTTTTCCTGAGCAAAAATTCACAACAAAGGTTTAAATTAACAATTTTATCCTTGTTGTGGGCGAAAAAACACCGATTGTAACACCCACAAAAGCAACTATTTTGTGGGGGCTCAATTCTTTGGGCGCAATTTACTCCAGGGGTTTAATTAAGTTTGTTTTTTCAGCTGGGTGACCCCCAAGAAACCGTCATTTCACCCCCAAAATATAAAAAAATTTTTCCTGTAGCCAAATTTCCCCAAAACAAATTAATAAAATTTTTATCTCTTGTTGTTGGCGTAAAAAACACGCAATTGTAACACGCTACAAACTTATTTTTGGGGTTGCTAAATTCTTTTTGCGAAATTTTTACATCCGGGGGTTAATTAACGTTGTTCTGAGTTTACTCAGAAAAAAGAAACTTTTTTTTTTTCACCGCCCCACGAAAAAATTTCTGTAGCATAATTCATACCGAAGGAACTAAGCCTGTCTTGCTTTTATATTAGTAAAAAACACAGAGTTTTTTTTAAAAGGGACATACAAGTCAATTTTTCCCGTCCATTTGTGGAGCGCAATTTAATCCAAGGTTTTCCAAGCTTGTTACTGGGTTATTTGCCGCAAATACAGGGGGGAAATTTTTCATAACAAATCTTTTTCAAACAGTGTCCCGTACATTTTAGAACAAACAGATTACACAAGAGGTGGCACTCTTTTTTCCCCCCCGAGGACAGAGGAAAAAACATTCCAGCCCAGTCACAGCCAGAAGAGGGTGACGCAGCAGGGTCACTTGGGGGGGCCCACAACCCCCGCTGTCATCTAGGGGCCAGTGTTGTTCACAACCCAAGGGTTTTTCTTGATTGGTTACTAGGTCTCCCCCTTCCTCCCAATACATCGACAACCCACCTAGTCGGGGGGAACGTCAGACAAAACCCCCTTTTTGGGCATGGCCCGGACGGGTCGGGGCCCTCACCGTCCCTCAACCCCCGCCTTTGTCCCTCCTTTTCCCTCATCCAGAGATCTACATGGTCGGGCTCGCGCCACTTTAAGCGAGGATGAAAAATTTTGAGGGGGGCATCAGCAGCACTTGGCAGCGAAGAAAGGGGCCAAATCCCCTGTTTCTTCATAGGGGGGAAAAGTAAGTTTTGAGAGGGGCAGGGGGGGGGGTAAAGTTGTGGGGGGTCAGCCCTGCATCCCAAGCCCCGGTATGCAGAGGACGACCAGCGGGGGTCACACGGTGGGGCCAAAAACTCCACTGTCATCTAGCGGCCCCGTGTGTTTTTTCAGCAACCCCAGTTTTTTCTTGTTGGTTACTAGGTCATCTTCTTCCCCCAATGACATCTGCAACCCCACCAAAGTTCGGTGGGAACATCAGACACAACCCTTTTTGGCAGGCCCCGGAGAGGTCAGCGGCCCTCACCGTCCTCAACCCGCCTCTGTCCCCCTTCATTCCCTCACCCCGAGATCACTATGTGGTCAGGGCTCAGCGCCCCCTATATAACGAGGATGAACAATTTAGGAGGGCATCGCAGCTACTTGGCACGAAGAAAGGTCCCCAAATTCCCCGCTTTTTTGCAGTAAAGGGGCAAAGTATAAGTTGAGAGTGGCATTGGGGGTCATGTTGTGAGGGTCACCCCTGCAACCAAGACCGGTTTTGAGGGCAGCAGGACGATGAACCCAAATGATATGATTAGCCCAAACCCCACTTTTGGGGGCCCCGTGAGGCAAGGGGCTTCTCTCGTCAGGGAAAAGGGGGCACCTTGCCGTCGGCAGCGGGGCCGCCACAAGTGGGTTGTGGGCCGGGGTCAACGGGTTTCCCGCAGTGTGAGGTCGGGGCCAAGCGCCACGGGGTTTAAAAACCCCTTCGCAGGTTCCAAAAAAAGTAGCATACAGGGCCACGACAGCGGCGGGGTGGCAAATTTTAAAGCTAAGACACCGGAGGGCCGAAATGGTATATTAGAATTTTGAAGCAAAAATGAAGCGGGCCAGGGAGCTAACTTTTGGGACCCCGGCCCTGCGCAAAAACATGCAGCGTCACAACTGGGGGCCTGGAGAAACGGGCCCCAATGTGGGGGTCCCCCCTCCCTGCCGCCCCGCAAAAGCAGCAGCAGCAGCGCCCATAGCACGCATGCCATTTTCAGCCCTTAAGGCTCCCCACCCTGC
>JAODAL010082951.1:0-11411 GCA_025379985.1 Phyllomedusa bahiana
ATGCCCATATATAACCATGCATATGTAGTTTTGAGACCTGGTTGGTACATTGAAAACTAGTTACATTTTATCTTGGGTATTAATTCAAAATAGTTCGGCATTTAAAGGGATGGTACGCTTCTTTAGTTCGGCTGATTCATACTGCTATCAGATTTCAACCTCTAGAGAAATGCAGGGGCGTTTCTTCCTCCCAAATGGGTGGACATCATCACCCCCCTTCACTGTTTCATGCTGGCTCCTGAGACTCCCCCCCCCCTCACTGAGTACACATGTCACTGTGTCTCTCCTATGCAGGTCTTATTTTGTGAAGAGCTGTATACATACCACCGGATGCATTCAATCTAGACTGTAAGCACTGATCTCTTCTCCTCTCACAGATGGAGATTTGTTTACAGTTGAATCCGCTTTTATGAACGGCACAGATCTCCCTTCCATGCAGGAGAGTTAGGCACCGAGACACAACTGTGCTGTTTTTCGTTTGTAGAATTGCTTCGGCCCTACAACTCTGAGTCAGAGAGGCAGGGGTTCGACACACAATTGTTGTGTTTCCTGATTGTAGAAGCCCCTGCAGTGTTATTCTGGTTCTTCTGGCTGTGCAGAGTGAAAAATGTGCCGGTCCCTACTTTGACTGAATGACAGGAATGCAAAAGGGAAGTTCGGTTAGAATACGGCCGACCCGGGAGTTGAACAGAATGTAAATGAGCTCTCAGCTAGTGAAATGTAAGAGGAGGGATTCGACCATCACTGGATATTCACTGGTTAAACAGAAACAGAAGATAAGGAAAACTGTTGATACAAGACAGCTATTTGCTAACTGGACATCTAATTGCAAAGTTACTTGTTTTCAACTGTTCCACTTATTACTGGAAAAACCATTTAATGAACTGATACAACCCCTTTAAAAACAATGTAGGGGGGGGCCATAAATTTCACATAGATGAAATATAAGGGGATACTTAGGTGTCTTGTTGCGGGCTCCAACCGTGCCCGTTCGCCATACAACAGACTTTTCACCCACACATGGTTTCAAGAGGAGGACGACCGGGAGATCGGGACGCTAGCGTCCACGCTGGTGCAGCACAAGTATTTGAGAATGGGGAGGGTATCTCGTCGAAACATTTTAATTAATACGCCGAATAAAATTGTAACTAGTTTTTCAAGTAACAACCGGCTCAAAACTACATATTGCATGTTTCTACACCCAAATTTCTGATGCTGTGGCAAAAAATGTCGTGCGACTTTGGTCACTTATTTTTGAATTGACAATGAAGCTAATCCTTAGTGCAAATTGATGGTATCTGTTCACACACAGGACATTCAGTGGGCAGAAATCTACGGTCTTTGAGGAAAATACACATCAATATGTAATCCATCATGTAATACGACTAGGCTCCTTATAACTGTTTTATATTTTTACTTTCTTTCTAATTAGACAAAATGTCTTTGAGTCAATGTGCAGTCAGGATTGGCTACTATCTCTCAGATTACTCAAGGTTTCCTCTATTCAGGATTGCAGACAGAAAATGTGACAAGAAGCCATGGCATCATAACTAAAATAATGCCGACACTTAAGTTCTTACCGCTATGTAGTTACCGCAAAATTAGGTGAGAATATTTACGGTGAAGTTTAGGGGGTGTTTGATCAGGATTGCCATTGCCGGGACAAGTGCTATGTTTCTAGTCAGAGGCTAGCTCTCACTAGGGTCAGGTTAGGGTCAGCTTTAAGGGCTGTTGATATTATTTGTGATTGGTATATTTTCTCGGAAATGTGATTTATTGGTAATCAGTATTCAAGCTGCATTGAAAACTAATACAACCTGAATGTCTAATTTAAGACTAAATTGAAAACACTTCCTCACTCAAGTAATTATTTTTCTAGGAGAAAATCTAGAGTAATTAGAGATGTAATTTTTCTAAGGCACATAAAATCTCAAATTGATAGGGCTGAGGTGAAACAACACCATATACCACCCCATGTTGGAAACGGAGTTGAGCTGGGACTCTGTGGTTCATATACATACCCCTGACTCCTTAAGTGAATAAACTCCATATTCTGTTTGATGTTTTGATGAGAGCAGAGCTTCCACAAAAACACCTGGTCATGTCACCCTAAGAGCTGGGAGTGCAGACAGTGCGGAGAGATGTGAGCACACGGTGACAGGCCTGCTAAGGCAGAACACCAGCACTCATCTATGTTTCTTTGCCACACTATGATGATTTTATTAGCTCTTCTCTAAGAAGCAGCGAGGGTTCAGTTTGTCACTATCATGTCTCCCTTTCCGAGACATTGGACTATTCCCCAAGCGCCATTCTGGTCTTCTTGCAGAGTTGAACAAACTTTGTTTTTCTATCATTTAGGGGATGACAGTCTAAAATAAAGGACTGAACCTGTGAGTATATAATAAAGCAAACTCCTTCTCACTGTAAAAATAGCCATTAACCCTGATGTTATAAACTATTCTGTACAGGAAGAATTCTTCTACCTGTATGCAGTTTTGACACAGCGAACACCATAATATACAGTACTGAAGAGCTTGATTTCAGAGCTGAGGCGTAGCAGCATCTACTGACGGAAAGTAGGAATTCAAAGGTACTCAAATTATAGAAGTATCTGATTAGAGCTAGAGATAGACTGTAATGGGAGGACCCCCTATACATATTAATTATGAGAGTTTCTCTAAATAAGAGTGTTTTATATGTCCATTTTCAAATGGTTTTTAATGGTCCCCCGAAGGTTAAAGACTTTGGTGGCGACATGTATGAACCCAGCTGTCCGTTCACCTCTGTAATAGTGTACGATCTGGCACATTTGAAAGAGTCTCACAGCACTTTATAAATATGTCCGTTCTAGCCAAAAGTAGTCTCAGCATCATGCCACTATGAAAAAACTGTATGGGATTAATACGGACAATTTTGCGCAAAACTTTGGCACATTTTTTGCAACAAAACTATGGAAAACACGCCCCCGCATTCTTTGGCTCATTCAAAAGTGTTGTGTTTGGAGCAGATCGCAAAAAATTGGAGTAGGCAGGGCTATAAAAGTTTGTTTTGCTCAAAGCTAAAACTTAGCCAAATAAAAAGACAGTTTTTACTACCAAATTTCAGTAGCATTTCAGAGAGATTAATCTATTATTCCATAAAAACATTAACATTTTACATAGGATGAACACTAGCAGAAATTCTAACAGATGGAGTACGTAGTTGTGTTCCTATAAAAAAAATAAAACAATAGGTAACATAATATTCAAACCAGTACTTTTGGAAGGGTGAACACACCAGGGAAACATGGTTGGCACAAAAAGCTTCTTCATGTGTGGCGGAATAGGTGTAATGTATGCAATGGTTGATCGTTAAAAACAAAGCATATTTCAGGAACTGCCACAAATGGACAGAAAGGGAATTTTGAGATTAAGCAGTTTATGAACTGTAACACTCAATCAGTATATACATCATTGAGTGTACAAATGTGTCAAAAGTGATATGTAGTGTAATACGATACAAAAAGTGAAAACACGCAAATGGACACTTACGAGCATAAGAAAAATCGGGATCCATGTCAGGAGCTTGCCAAGCATTTCCTAGATACTCACCAAGGTAAACTTGATTGATTTTAATTACTATGCCCATTGAACAAGTAACGTAGCCCAGATAGAGGTGGAGAATGGGGTAAGAAATTAAGACAGAGAGAGGCCTATTGATCTTGAGACTGGGTACAAGTGTACGCAGGCCTGAATTACAGGGACAGACCTGTTATATATATTATTGAAAAAAATTCCCCTTTAGTAATACAGTAATTACATTGTATTGAAGTTGTCTTTTCCCCTTTTAGAGGCTAACGTCTGTTAAGAAACCATAGTGACGTATATATGCATATGATTGGCTTTTATGTTTAATTTAAATGCATAGCAAACATGGAATCACAAACTGTGAGACAAGAGTGGTACTACTCGGATAAACACACGGTCAGATTGGATGTGCTGGAATTAGCCTGTGACAAAGTTTGTACACTGCTGTGATTTTATTATTCCAACTAAAGCTGTAATTTTACCGTTACGGAGCTCGGAGTTCATTGCGGTGCAGACCTAGTTTTCTGGAAGTTGCCCCGATATCTGTTTGTAGCAATTAAATTTGACATCTTATCCCACAAAAAAGCCTATATGTCGCTTAGTTATAGCTTTGAAGGCGAGGAGGAAAAAGATGGAAAATCAATACAACTAATATATATGGTGGGAGGGGGGGGTGGGGGGGGGGGTTGGGGGGGGGAGGGGGGGAGGTGGGGGTGGGGGGGGGGGTATTTTTTGGTGGGGGAAGAAGTCAAAAAAAATGATACCGGCTGTAAGAAAGAAAGTTAATGCCATCGGAGTAATTTCACTTTTAATTACCATCTTTAGTACTCTGAAAATATTTGTTTGTTTGCTATGTAATAGTCTATTGTAATTAGGGTATTATTATTGTATAGGCACTTTAACATTTGTACAGTATATAATTCAGAATTGATTTCCATTTACATCTGTTATACTTTTTTTCTATTGTGGTGGGCCTTATATATTTTTTATTTTGATATCATTATATTACTATTCAATACATTTTCATGTATTTTTACCTCTAGTTTGTTTGCATTTAAAAAACTTCATTACTTTGTGAATATTCTATAGACTTTTTTAATCTTGTAGTTAATATACAGGCAGTCACTGACTTACATCATTCAGACTTTACATCCGCCCCCTAGTTACAAATGGAGACGTATGGGGAATGCTGGCACTTGTTAGTTTCCCATGTCCACAGCATGCTGTAAAAACGAAAAGTTCCAGCATTGCCACAGCAGCACATGAGGGGAATATTAGGGTGAAAAAATTCTTCTTAACAGGTGCACAGACAACAAAACAAATGTAAAAAACCACTTCCCTGCACTATCCACAAAAACAAAAACTTTGTGCAGGGAGTACGATTTAATAAATTTACTGTTCCGACTTGCCATATAAATTCATCTTGAGGCATGGCCTTATTGTTAGCGTTATTGTTTTACATATAATGTAGGTCCTTGTTCAGTTTAACAATGGTTTGATGGAAGCTGTGACAAAATGTGAGGTTCGGGACATTCTCAAACTTGATCCTAACCCTAGCTTTAGTTTTTTCTAGCTTTATGCCCTAGTTTTAGTTAGCGTTAGGGTTTTTTTTTTAGGGGTTAACTCCAACTTCCAAATCACTCTCAACCTGGAAGCACTCCATGTTGCAGCATTTTCTCTGTCTGATGTCCATGCTTTGAAATCACTTCTCGCTTACTATAAAAAATTTCTTAATCTTCTATTATGAACACGCAAAACAGAAACACAAAGAGTGATATTGATCCCTCAAAATATAAAATCTCTTTATTTCTATCACAATATTTAAAAAACTACAAAGTAGAGGTACATAAAAGAGTCACCGGAATAATAAAACAGGCGTCCCATGCATATACTTTCATAAAGAGATGTAATACAAAATGTTCTGCTGACAAAAATAATATAATACAAAGTGAAATGAATGAATAAGAGAGTTGCCCTCAGCTATATAATATAAACTAGAGATGGGCGAATTTCCGAAATTCGTTTCGTTCACTTCGCCGAAATTTCTCGGCAAAAAAAATAACTTTGTTCGATTACTTTGGCACAAATCACGTTAAAAGCAAGCTATTTTCCAGGCTGCACAGAGCTGCAGGGTGGCTGTCAGAAGTTTATGTGCCATGCTTAAAAATATGCAGAGGGAGCTTGGTTATGGTCTTCATACAATGATGTGTTTTAGTATGACACGCACATGACTGCCGCCGCTCTTAGAATCGTTCACTATTAAAATTCCCTGGGCACTTAAGAGGGGCAACTCAAACCTGACCAAAAAATGAAAGGGGGGAATGTAGCCTGATAAAGTCATGGCAAGCGACAGCTGGAAAACATAAAAAGCGAGGGCCAGGTGGCAACATCAGTGACTGAGTGAGGAGGTGGCACCGGCAGGCGAGTATTATGCAGAGGTCAGACAGTGGCCAATGACAGAGTGGTAGGTCACGGCATCAGCCAGCAGCGAGCAGCATGAGGTCAGGACAGTGGCACAATGACACATGTTGTGGAGGTCACGGGCAGCAGCCCACAGCAGCAGGCATGAGTCAGAAAGTGGCACAATGACACTGTGTGTAGGATCAACAGCCAGCAGCAGCATGAGGTCAGGCTGTGGCACCAATGACATTCTGGAGGTTGGCAAAAACAGGGAGTAGGCACAGGGTGGGACACTTCGACACAGTGTGTGGTCAAGGGGCAGCAGCACAGCAGCAGCATGAGGTAGGATAGTGCACATGACATCGCCTGGAAATTCCGCGACTGGCAATCTCAAGGAGTAGGCCACAGAGTGGCACATATGACACAGTAACCGGTCCGGAGGACAAGGCAAGCAGCCCACAGCAGCAGCATGAGGGTAGACAGTGGCAAATGACACAGTGTGGAGGTCACGGCAGCGCCACAGCGCAGCATGAGGTCGGCAGTTGGCACAATGACATTCTGGAGGTGGCAAAAACAGGAGTAGGCCAAGAGTGGGACAATGACACGTGTGAAGGTCCGGCGCAGCAGCCACAGCAGCAGCATGAGGTCAGGAGTGGCACAATGACTTCTGGAGTGGCAAAAAACAGGAGTAGGCCACAGAGTGGGACAATGACACAGTGGTAGGTCACGGCAGCAGCCACAGCAGCAGCATGAGGTCAGACAGTGGCACAATGACACGGTGTGGAGGTCACGGCAGCAGCCACAGCAGCAGCATGAGGTCAGACAGTGGCACAATGACACAGTGTGGAGGTCACGGCAGCAGCCACAGCAGCAGCATGAGGTCAGGAAGTGGCACAATGACATTCTGGAGGTGGCAAAAACAGGAGTAGGCCACAGAGTGGGACAATGACACAGCAGTGTGTAGGTCACGGCAGCAGCCACAGCAGCAGCATGAGGTCAGACAGTGGCACAATGACACAGTGTGGAGGTAAACGGCAGCAGCCACAGCAGCAGCTGATGTCAGACAGTGGCACAATAAACATTCTGGGGGTGGCAAAAACAGGAGTAGGCAACAGAGTGGGACAATGACACAGTGTGTAGGTCACGGCAGCAGCCCAAAGCAGCAGCATGAGGTCAGCAGTGGACAAGGGACACAGTGTGGAGGTCACGGCAGCAGTCACAGCAGCAGCTTTTGAGGTCAGACAGTGGCACAAGGGACACAGTGTGGAGGTCACGGCAGCACAAAGCAGCAGCATGAGGTCAGGCAGTGGCACAATGACATTTGGAGGTGGCAAAAACAGGAGTAAGCCCCAGAGTGGGACAATGACACAGTGTGTAGGTCACGGCAGCAGCCACAGCAGCAGCATGAGGTCAGGCAGAGGCACAATGACATTCTGGAGGTGGCAAAAACAGGAGTAAGCCCCAGAGTGGGACAATGACACAGTGTGTAGGTCACAGCAGCAGCAGCATGAGGTCAGGCAGTGGCATTATGACATTCTGGAGGTGGCAAAAACAGAAGTAGGCCCCCGAGGGGGACAATGACACAGTGTGTAGGTCACTGCAGCAGCCACAGCAGCAGCATGAGGTCAGAAAGTGGAACAATGACATTCTGGAGGTGGCAAAAACAGGAGTAGGCCACAGAGTGGCACAATGACACAGTGTGGAGGACATGGCAGCAGCCACAGCAGCAGCATGAGGTCAGACAGTGGCACAATGACACAGTGTGGAGGTCAGGCAGCAGCCACAGCACCCGCATGAGGTCAGACAGTGGCACAATGACACAGTGTGGAGGTCACGGCAGCAGCCACAGCAGCAGCATGGGGTTTCAGGCAGTGGCACAATGACATTCTGGGGGTTTGGAAAAAAAAGGAGTAGGCCACAGAGTGGGACAATGACACAGTTGGAGGGTGCGGCAGCAGCCACAGCAGCAGCATGAGGTCAGGCAGTGGCACAATGACATTCTGGAGGTGGCAAAAAAAAGGAGTTAGGCCACAGAGGGGGGACAATGACACAGTGTGAAGGTCACGGCAGCAGCCACAGCAGCAGCTTGAGGTCAGGAAGTGGCACAATGACATTCTGGAGGTGGCAAAAAAACGGAGTAGGCCACAGAGTGGGACAATGACACAGTGTGTAGGTCAAGGCAGCAGCCACAGCAGCAGCATGAGGTCAGACAGTGGTACAATTGACACAGTGTGGAGGTCAGGCAGCAGCCACGCAGCAGCATGGAGGTCAGACAGGGGCACAATGCACAGTGTGGAGGTCCGGCAGCAGCCACAGCAGCAGCATGAGGTCAGGCAGTGGCACAATGACTTTTTGGGAGGTGGCAAAAACAGGAGTAGGCCACAGAGTGGGACAATGACACAGTGTGTAGGTCACGGCAGCAGCCCATGCAGCAGCATGTGGGCAGACCGTGGCACAATGACACGGGTGTGGAGGTCACGGCAGCAGCCAAAAGCAGCAGCATGATGTCAGACAGTGGCCAATGACATTCTGGAGGTGGCAAAAACGGATTTAGGCCAAGAGTGGGACAATGACACAGTGTGTAGGTCACGGCAGCAGCCAAAGCAGAAAGCTTTTGAGGTCAGACAGGGGCAAAATGACACAGTGTGGAGGTCACGGCAGCAGCCACAGCAGCAGCATGAGGTCAGACAGTGGCAAAATGACACAGTGTGGAGGTCACGGCAGCAGCCACAGCAGCAGCATGAGGTCAGGCATTGGCACAATGACATTCTGGAGGTGGCAAAAACAGGAGTAGGCCACAGAGTGGGACAATGACACAGTGTGGAGGTCACGGCAGCAGCCACAGCAGCAGCATGATGTCAGGCAGTGGCACAATGACATTCTGGAGGTGGAAAAAAACAGGAGTGGGCCACAAAGTGGGACAATGACACAGGGGTGGAGGTCACGGCAGCACCCACAGCAGCAGCATGAGGTCGGGACAGTGGCACAATGACAGAGTGTGGAGGTGGGTGGCAATCCCAGTCCTGGTAAAGATGGTTGGTGGCAGTTGGAGAAAACTGTCAGCAGATATGTGGCATCAGGGGGTGGCGGATCAGAATAATGGCTGAGGCAGGTAGTTTAAAACCCAGATCACTTCTCACAGTTTGGGTGAGGCATCATGGCTGATGTAGTCTGATGCCTAAGGCATTGGTTGTGTGGAAATCCTGGCCGTTTCACCCCTGATTATGGGTCAGTCTTTTCCACATTTCCGTGGACAAGCGGGTTCTCCTTGGGGGTAAAAGATGGCCCCGCCGCACTGAACACCCCCTTGATGCCACAATAGGCCGGGAGGACAGCTTCTCCCCTGCAAATCGGCAAGTTGCGGCCACACATCCAGTTTGGCTGCCCAGTAGTCCAACGGATCTTCTAACTGGGGTGGCAGAGTGCTGTCCAAGTAGGCCCACCTGTTGGTTCAGGGACTGCTCCAGGTCTGTGCTGCTGCTGGCGTCTACCCTCTCACTAGGCGGGTGAAGGAAGTGTCATCAGTGAAATCCAGACTTAGGTTACTGCTGATGGAGTTGGTACTGCTCCTACCCCCGCCTTCCTCCAGCAGACGCGGGGAGTAGTACGGGGAGCGCTGAGGGGAACCCACCCGGGCAGACCTGTCAGAGGAGGGACGATGCCGCACTAGGCAGCGGCCAACTGATTACGGAGGATTTTTCCTATAGTATTTGAGTTTGTCCTCCCTCTCAATAGCTGGGAAAAAGGCTCCATTTTGGACCGGTAGCGAGGGTCCAATAGGGTGGAGAGCCAAAAGTATCCCTCTGCCGGATGCTGACTATTCGGGCTGTCACTAGTTAGGCAAATAAGCATGTGCGGGCCATCTGCACAAGTGACTCCGAGGGGCGCCCCGCCTCCATTTCCACTGTATACTGCCCCGGTGCGTGGGGGTCATTGCCTCGTCTTCCCCATCTCCATCCATCTCCTCCAGCTGCTCTGCTCCTCCTCTCTTGTCACCTGGGTAGAAAATCCACTCATTTCACCAGACAATGCTTCTGCTCCAATGTCCCCCTCCCCCATTTCAGTCCCCAAGACTCATGTGGCCACGAGATGTAGTCGCCACATCTCCAGTCCCCTGCCCCGACAGATTTCACAGCAACAGTTCCAGGACATGAAGCAGTGGAATGACGTTATTCATCCCGTAGTCTGGCGACTGACAAATAACGTTGCCTCCTCGAATGGCCTCAAAAACGGCAGGTGTCAGCATGAGCTGCCCCTGGTGACATCAAAGTTAACAGGGGAGTACTTCTGTCTGCCTGGATCATCAAAAAATCGTTAATGGCCTTTTCTGTTCATACAGTCGGTCCAAAATGTGCAGGCTGGAATTCCAAAAAGGTGGAAACATCGCATTATCAGAGTGTGTTGGGGGAGGTGTTCTGCCGCTGCAACTCGAGGAGGGTGTTCCTGGCTTTGTACGAATAGTAAAGTGCATGCACAGTTTCCTGGCCATTTTTCAGAATTCTGAAAATCGGTGGAAGACTTTAGGAACCTTTTCATAACCAGATTGAACACGTGCGCCATGCAGGGCGCATGGACCATCCCTCCTCGGTGCAGCGCGGTCACCCTGTTCCTCCCATTGTCCGTCACCATGGTTCCCATTTTTCAGTTGGCGCGGAAGAAAAGCCACACATCGATTTCTTGCTGATGAACGCGGAAACAGTTCCTCCCTGTGTGACTTCGTTCGCCGAGGCAAGCCAGGTGTTAGAACTGCGTGACACCTCTGTGCCCTACACATGTGGTATGATGGAGCAGTACTTGTGGAGGCTGAGATGGTGGTGGTGGTGGAGCAGGAGGAGGGGACATTGGCGAAAGGGGCAGAGTTTTACAAGTGGAGAAGAAAGCGGCGTCTCTGTCCAAGTTGTTGGTGTGCTGGGCCCGGAAGCACTTCACCAGTGGGCCGTAAAGGACATGTATTGGGCCCCGACCCTAGTTACAGCTCCAGACGTCGCGCTTTCCGGAACAAACCGATAAGCTTAAGGATGGCCCACCTTCTGTTCTACATATTTATGAATTGCTGGTACTGCTTTTTGGAAAAGAAATTACGGCTTGGAACTCTCCATCTCGGCTCGGCACAAGCCATTAGTTTTTTGAATGGTGCAGAGTCCACCATTTGGAAAGGGAGGGGCTGCAGTACCCAACAACTTGGACAGGAGCACGGTCAGCTGTGCACCCTTTGGATGGTTGGACGCATACTGTTGTCTCTTTGCAATCGCCTCGCTGAACGACTGCCAGCGCCATGAGTAGCGAGGAGCAGGAGCATCTGGACCGGAGATGATGTCAAGAGAAACAGCTCCCTTCTGCAGAGGTGGTGGAGCCTTGACTGGCTGCAATGGCATGCGTGTCAATGGGCGCTGCTCCTGCTGCTGTTGCTGCGGGCAGGTGGACCACCAATCTGAGCCAAATTCT
>JAODAL010082952.1:0-11411 GCA_025379985.1 Phyllomedusa bahiana
CTCATAAAATAAATGAAGGATTTAAAAGGGAATTTGTTCTTACCAAAAACCCCAAACATAGAAAAGCCCCTCCCATAGTTTTATGTTAAAAAACTTTTTGTTTGTGTTTATCTCTTGGGCCCGAAAAATCCATTTTATTCGGGTTTTGCTGGGAATCAAAAGGGCTTATAAGATGTAGCTGGTTTTAGTAAAAAAAAATAGCCCAAAAAATAAAGTCCTTCCTCAGAAACAAAAAGAAAGGATTAAAGGCTATTTCCTCTTCAATAAAAACCCCCACCAATGACAAAAAAAGCGGGTTCCAAAAGATTTGTAAAAAAGACTTTAATTTTTTTTTAACTCTGGCCCGTAAAACCGATTTGATTTTGCTTTGCGCAATCAAGAGTTCCTTAAAAGTTTTTACTTTGTAGTAAAATTTAGTTGCGCTCAAACTTACGCCGGCCTCAGAAAAATGAAGGGGGTTTAATTACTAAACCCCCAAAAAACCCCCCGCTAAAAAGAAAAGCGAACCCATAGGAAAATGTAAAACTTATTTTTTTTATCTTCTTGGGCCCCTAACAATCCGTTTGAATTTTTGCTTTTGGGTGCAATCCCAAAAAGGGGGTTAAAAGAGTTGACTTTTTTTTATTGGTTTGGGGCTCAAACAAATTCCTGCCTCAAAAAAAATGAAGGAAATTTTGGCAAATTCCCCTTCTACCAACCGCTAAAAAATAAAAAAAAGCGATCTCCCCTAAAGGGGGATGTAACCTTTTTTGATGTTTTTTTTTTTTGGGCCCCTAAACCCCATTTATGTTTGCCAGGGTTTAAACAAAAGGGTTTAAAAGATTTTCTTACCCCGCCTAGAGGGAAAATGAAGGAATTTAAAGGGAAATTCCCCTTTTTACCAACCCCCTAGCAAACCCGAAAAGCGAACCCCATAGGTTTTTTTTAGTAGACCTATGTTTCGGTTTTTAAATTTTGGCTTTTAACCCTCCATTTGATTTGGGTTTGGGCTGCCCAATTTAAGAGGGGGTTATAGAGTTTTAAATTGGTATAAAAAAGAAAATTGGGGCTCAAAACTACTTGCCCTCAAGATATTGGGGAAGGGGTTATGGGGTATTCCTTCTAACCCAAACCCAAAAATCAGAAAAAGCAAAACCTTTCCCTTAAGGTTTTTATGTAAACTTTTGACTGTTTTTTCCTGGCCCTAACATTCCCCCATTTGATTCTCTTTGGGTGCAAACAAGAGGGCTTTAAAATTGTACTTTTTAGTTTTAAAAGAGTTTTCGGGGTCAAACAAAACGTCCTGCCCCAAAAATAATGAAGGGGTTATGGCTATTTTTCCCTTTTACCCCTCCCCAAGAAAAGAAAAGCGAAACTCCATAGGATTTGAAATTTGACAAAATTTTTTTTGGGTTTAAACCCCTGCCCCGGGAACAAAACCGATTTGGGTTCCCGCTTTTCTGCAATCAAAAGGGCTTTTAGATTTTTACTTTTTTATAAATGGGTTTTCCCCTCAAACTACGGGCCCCCGCCTCAGAATAAAGAAGGAATTTTGGCAAATTTGCTTTTACCAACCGCTAGATTTAGAAAAACGAACCCAAGGATTGAAAGTAGACTTAAAGTTTGTGGCTTTTCTTTTGGCCCTAAAATCCCCCAGGTTTTTATTCTTTGCTGCAATCAATAGGGCTTATAGAGTTTGACTTTTTTAGATTGGTTGCGCTCAAACTACTTCCGCCCAGAATAATGAAGGGAAATGGGGCTAAAATTCCCCCCTTTTTTCCAACCGGGTAAATCAGAAAAGCGATCTCCATAGGTTTTTTATGAGACCTTTTGTTTTTGGGTTATCTCGGGGCCCTAACAAACCATTTTTATTTTGCTTTAGCTGATCATTGGGGTTTTTATTAAGAGGGTTTTGTAAAATATCCTTTTCCTTAGGGATACGAAAAAAATTATGGCTATTCACTTCTTTAAACCAAACCCCTAGCCTCAAAAAGGGGATCTCCAAAGGTTTTGTTAATTTTTAAAAAAAATTATTTTGTGTTTAAACCCTGGCCGTAACAACCCGAATTTTAACTGCTTTGCTTCAATCAAGAAGGGGGTTATAAGTTATTTTCTTTGTATTTTAGAAATTGCGCCAAACTATACTCCTGCCCAGAGGAAAAAGAAAAGGGTTAAAAGGGGGATTCCGCATCTACCCCCGGCTAAGGGCCCTTAGGAAAAACACCCAATGTTTTTTGTTAAATTGACCTAGTTTTGTATTTTCACCCCGTAAAACCCAAAATTTGATTTTTTGCTTTTGGTGCAATCAATGAGGTCTTATAGATTTTTACTTTGTAAATAAAATGATTTTCCCTCAAACTCTTCCCTGGGGGTAGAATAAAGAAGGATTTTGGCTATTTCCTTCTTAAAACCCAAACCGGGGTAAAATCAGAAAAGCGATCCTTTCCCTAGGTTTTTTTATGTAACTTAATTTTGTGTTTTTTCCTCCTGCCCGTAACAACCGATTTGATTCTGCTTTTGCTGCAAATCAAGATGGCTTTTAGAGTTTTTACTTTGTAGTAATATAGTTGCCTCAAACTACTTTGCCAAGAGATAAATGAAGGATTTTTTGGCCAAATTTTCCCCTTTTTAAACCCCCCCGGGTAGAATAAAAGCGATCTCCAAGGGGAATTTTTTGTAACTTTGTTCGTGGCTTTTCCCCTTGGCCCCCTAAAAAATCCGTTTGATTCTGCTTTTTTCCCCAAACAAAGAGGCTTATAGAGTTGAAATTTTTAGTATATTTAGGGGTTTCGCTCAAACAAAGGGGCCACCCTGAGATATAAAAGGGTTAAAAAAGGCTTTTCGCCCTTTTTTACCAAACCCTAGAACAGGGAAAAAAACGAACTCCCCTAGGTTTTTTAAAGAGACCTTATTTTTTTGTTTATCTCTGGCCCTAACATCCATTTATTCCGCTTTTCCAATCAAAAGGGGCTTAAAAAGTTTACTTTGAATATTATGAAATTGCGCTCAAACAAATTTCCCGGGCCCCAAGGGTAAATGAAGGAATTTTTGGCTTTTTCATTTTAACCAACCCCAAAACATGAGAAAACGATCTCCATAGGGTTTTTTCATGCTGAAACCCATTTTTTCCGTCTATCTCTGGCCCCAAAAAAAATTTTGATTTGAATTTTGCTTTTGGGGCAATTTAAAAGGCTTTATAGAGTTGTACTTTGTATTATATTTAGTTGGGGGGCTCAAACTACTTCCTGCCCTTGGGGAGATACATGAAGGAAAATTTGGCTATTCCCCTTTTTAACCACCCAAACCCCTAGCACAGAAAAGCGATCTCCATAGGGGTTTTTTAAATTGACCCCAATTTTCGTGAATTTTTCTCTGGGTCGTAAACAAACCCATTTGGGTTCCCGCTTTGCTGCAATCCAAAAGGGGTTATAGATTTTAAATTTGAAATATATGAATTTTCCCCTTTTTAAAAATACGTCCGCCTCAGAGATATTTTGAAAAGGGAAAAAGGCTATTCCCCTTCTACCCAAACCCCTAAAAAATCAGAAAAGCGTCTTCCCCTAGTATTTGTATGTAGAAAATTTTTTCGGGGCTTCTCTGGCCCGTAACATTTCCCATTTGATTTTTTTTGCTCCAAACAAGAGGGCTTTTAGAGTTTTACTTTGTAGAAATGAGTTTGCCGGTTTTTAAAAAGTCCCCGCCCAGAGATATATGAAGGATTAAGGCAATTTTCCTTTTTTAAAACCTCCCGGGTAATAAACCAAAAGATCCCCCAAAGTTTTTTAAAATTTTGCCAAAAAAATTTGGAAAAAAAAGGGGCCCCTACATCCCCATTTTGATTCTGCTTTGCTGCAAAACAAGAGGGCTTATAAAAGTTTTAAATTTGTAAATAAAAATTTAGTTGCGTTTCAAACCCACGGGCCCTGGGCCCTAAGATATATGAAGGGTTATGGGGGTATTTTTCGCTTCTAAACCAACCCCCTACCCTAAAAAATCGATCTCCATAGGAAAATTTTTTTGTAGACTATTTTGTGTTTATTCTGGCCCCTAACATCCGTTTAATTTTGCTTTTGCTGGGAAACAAGAGGGGGTTTTAAATTTTGGGGGGTTGTACTTTTGGAAATAAAAGAGGGTTTGGCCCAAACAAATTGCCTCAGAGAAAAAATTTTAAAATTATGGCTATTCATTCTACCAACCGCTACATAAAAAAAGCGATCTCCATAATTTTGAAGAGACCTATGTTTTGGGGAAAACTCGGGCCCTAAAAAATTTGATTTTGATTCTGCTTTTCTGCAAAACAAAGGGGGTTAAAAGAGTTGTACTTTGTAAAATAAGAGTTTGCCCCCAAACCCAAAGCCGCCTTTAGAATAAAAAATTAAGGGAATCGCCCTTTTTTTAAACCCCCCCGCCCAAAACATCAGAAAAACGAAAACCCCCAAAGGAAAATTTTTAAGTAGACTTATGTTTGTGTTTTATCTTTGTGGGGCCCTAAACCCCCGAAATTTTAAATTTTGCTTTGCTGCAAACAAGAGGGCTTATTTGAGTTGGGCCCTTTGGGATTAAAAATGGGTTTCGAGCCAAACTAAAGGACCCCCCGGGGAATAAAGAAGGGGTTAAGGGTAAATTGTTTTTAAACCCAAACCCCTAGCAAGGGAAAAACGAACAACGACCCCAAAAGGAAATTTTTTTTTTGTGAACCCAAATTTTTCCCCTTTACCCCCTGGCCCCAAAAAATTCCCCATTTTTTCTTTTTTTCCGCTTTGCTGCAAAACAAAGGGCTTATAGAGTTGTACTTTTTTAGGGATTTTTGGGGGTTTTCGCCCCAAAAAAAACTTTCCCGCCTCAGAATAAATTGGGAAGGAATTTTTGGCTATTTGATTTCTTTTCCAAACCCCTAGCATCAGAAAAGGGGGATCTTTCCCTAGGTTTTGGGATAAGAAAATTTTTGTTTGTGTTTATCCGGGGTCGTAAAATCCAATTTTTTTTGGCTTTTCTTTTAATCAAGGGGCTTAATTTGAGTTGTACTTTGTAGTATAAAGGGGGTTTCCCTCAAAATACTTAATTCCTCAGAGGAAACTGAAGTATTAAAGGCTTTTTCACTTTTTAAACCCCCCCCCAAAAATCAAGGAAAAAGCGATCTTTCCCTAATTTTGTATTTTAACTTATGTTCGGTTTTTTCTCTGGGTCCTTTAAAATTTCCATTTTAAATTCTGCTTTGCTGAATCAAGAGGGGTTTAATTTGTTTGACCCTTTGTTTTAAAATTTGGGTTTCGCCTTTAAAAATTAAAAGGGCCTGCCCAGAGATATAGAAAAGGGTTTGGCTATCCCCTTCAACCCACCGAGAATCAGAAAAGCGATTTTTTCCAAGGATTTTGTTTTGTAGACTTATTTCGTTTTTATCTCTGGCTCAAAAATCCGATTTGAAACTTCTTTTTCTGCAATCAAAAGGGGGTATAGATTTGAAAAATTTGTAGTAAAAAATTTTTTCGCTCCCAAAAATACGCCTGGGCCCAGAGATAAAAGAAGGATTTTTGGGATTCGCAAATACCAAACCCCCAAAAATTCAAAAAAAGCGGGGCCATAAGGGTTGGGAAAGTAAAACAATTTTTTTGTCCTAACCCCTGGGCCCGAAACAACCGATTTTTATTCTTTGCTTTTGGGTGCAATCAAAAGGTCTTAAAAGAAATTGGACTTTTTTAGTAAAAGGGTTTCGCTCAAACCCATTCCCCGCCTCAGAAAATATATGAAGGGGTTAAAGGCTATTCCCTTCTACCCCAACCCCCAGAATCAGAAAAACGAATCCCAAAGGATTTGTATGTAACCTTTTGTTTGTTTTAAACCCCTGGGCCCCTAACAACCGAATTTTTATTCTGCTTTCGCAATCCCCGGGGGTTTTTAGAGTTGAAATTTTCCCCTAACCTGGAATATACCAATTTTTTTAAGGAAAAAGGCCCAATTCAAACTTCCCAAAACCCAAAACCCCCCCCAGCAACCGAAAAGCGAACTCCAATTAAAGGTTTTTAAAGAAAAACTTCGCGGTTTAAAAAAATGGTCGTTTAAACTCCCATTTTAATTTTTGCTTTGCTGCAAACCCAAAAAGGGGTTAAAAGGGGTTTTACTTTGAAAAATATGAGTTTTCGCTCCAAAACTAGGGGCCCCCTTTAGAGAAATTAAAAAAAATAAAGGCCAAATTTCCCCTTGTTCCCACCCAAACCCCAAAAACAAAAAGGTTTCCCATAGGTTTTTTATGAAACCTTTTTTGTTCGTTTTTTATCTCTTTGGGCCCCCAAAATTTCCCATTTGATTTTGCTTTGGTGCAATAAGAGGGGTTATAGAGTTGTACTTTTTAGAAAAAAGTTCCGCTCAAACAGGCTCCCTGCCTCAGAGATAAATGAAGGATTAAAAGGCTATTCGCTTCTAAAAAAACCGGGTTTGAAAAGAAAAGCGATTTCCCAAAGGATTTTGGGATGTAACTTTTTTTTGGGTTTTTCTCTGGCCCGAAAAATCCGAATTTTTAATTTTGCTTTGCTGCAATCCAAAGGGCCCTTTTTTTGAGTTGTACTTTTTAGTAAAGAGTTGCCTCCAAAAAAACGTCCTGGCCCCAGAGATAATTTAAGGAAAAAGGGGTTTTTTCGCTTTTCCCCCCCGAAAACATAGAAAAGGGGGATCTCCATAGGAATTTTTTATGAAAAACTTTTGTTTTGGTTTTTCTCTGGGGCCCGTAACAAAAAGATTTTTTTGCTTTGGGGTGCCAAAAAAAGGGGTTATAAGTTGTAAAATTTTGTAAAATAGTTTTCGCTCCAAACTCACCTCCCGCCTCAAAAATAAAAGAAGGATTTTGGCTATTTTGCTTTACCAACCCCCTAAAAATTTTAGGGAAAAACGATCCCATAGGAAAAAAAGAACTTATGTTTTTTTTTTAAACTCTGGCCCCTTTAAACAACCGGTTTTATTCCGCTTTGGGGGGCAATCAAGAGGCAAATTTTTAAAAATTTTACTTTGTATTTTTTGTTGCGCCAAAATTTCCCTGGCCCCAGAGTACTAAGGAAAATGGCTATTTCTTTCTACCAACCGCTAGAAAAAAAAAGCGATCTCCCTAGGTTTTTTTTGTAACCCCAAAGGGTTTCCCGTTTATCTCTGGCCCCTAACAACCCATTTTTTATTTGCTTTACTGCAATCAAAGGGGGGTTTTTTTAAATTAGGGGAAATTTTTACTTTCCCCCTAGAGAAAAAAGAAGTATTATGGCTATTTCCCCCTTTTAAACCCAAACCCCCTTAGCATCCAAAAAAACGATCTCCATAGGTTTTTTTTATGTAAAAACTTATTTGTGTTAAACCCCTAGGGGGTCCAACAAAAAATTTATTCCCCTTTCCCCCAATCAAAGGGGGGTTTATGAGTTGTACCTTTTAGAAAAAAGGAAATTTTCCCAAAAAAAAACGCCTGCCTCAGAAAATAAAAAGAAGATTATTTTTTTTATCGTTCTAAAACCCCCCCCCCCTAGAACAGAAAAGCGTTTCCATAGGGGTATTGTAATTTTAGACTTTTGTTTCGTGTTTTTTTCGGCCCGTTTAAAAACCATTTTGAAATTTGCTTTCTGCAAACAAAAGGGCTTAAAGAGGGTTGACTTTTTTTAATTTTAAAAAAGTTTCGCTTCAAACTATTTTGCCTCAGAGAAAATTTTGAAAGGGGTTAAAGGCTATTCCCTTCTTTCCCAACCCCTGCCCCGGGCCACCTCCAAAAAAATTTTGGAAAAAAGACATAGTTTTAACCTGGCCCCTAACCTCCCCAAATTTTATTCCTTTTCAGAAACAAGAGGGCTTTTAAAGTTTTTAAAATTTTTAGTAAATGAGTTGGGGCCAAACACGTCCCCGGGCCCCAGAGTAAAAGAAATTAAAGGGTATTTTTGCCTACCCCCCGCTACCCTTAAAAAACGACCCCCAAATTTGTAATTTGACCAGTTTTTTAAAAAACCTTCCCTAACAACCATTAATTTGGGTTTGCTTTTCTGCAAATCAAAAGGGCTTATAAAAGTTTTACTTTTTATTTTAAAGAGTTGCGCTCAAACCCAAAAGTCCTGCCCCCAAGATAAAATTAAAAGGGTTAAAGGCAATTTTCCCATAAAACCAAACCCCAAAATTCCCGAAAAGGGGATCCCCAAAGGAAAAGGATTTTAACTTTTGTTCGGGTCAACCGGCCCGAACAACCGAAATTTTTCCGTTCCTTTCTTTGGGGCAAACAAGAGGTCTTATAGAGTTGGGACTTTGTTTTTAAACTGTGTTCGCTTTAAAAAACCTTTCAACGCCCCCAGGAAATAGGGAAAATTAAAGGCTAAAACTTTTAAACCAACCCTAGAAACAGAAAAAAGCAACTCCCCTGGGTTTTTAAAAGTAGAAAAAATGTTGTTTTAATCTCCTTTGGGGCCGTTAAAAACCGGTTTGATTTGGGTTTGCTGCAATCCAAAGGGGGTTTTGGGTTTTTTTTAAGAGTTGTTTCATCCTGCCCCCCAGAGTAAATGAAAGGGTTATGGGTATTTCCCTTTCTTTTTCCCAAACCCCTAAAAATTTAAAAAAAGCATCTCCATAGGTTTTTTATGTAACCTTTTTTTCGTGTTTTTCCGGGGCCCCCAACATCCGATTTGAATTCTCTTTTTGTGCAAACAAGAGGGCTTATAGAAATTGTAAATTTGTAGTAAATTATTTTCCTAAACTTTCTTCCTGCCTCAAGATATATAAGGATTAAGGGGTATTCGCTTCTTTCCCCCCCGCTAGCATGAAAAAGGGGAACTCCCTAAAATTTTTATGTAGACTTATTTTGTGTTTATCTCTGGCCCCCCTAACATCCGAATTTTATTTTGCTTTTGGTTTGAATCAAGAGGGGGTTTATAGAGTTTTTAAATTTGTAGTAAATGAGTTCCACAAATTTCGTCCTTTCCCACAAGATATTTTTAAGGATTTTTTGGGTTTTCGCTTTACCAACCGCTAGAAAGGGAAAAACGATCCCTAGGATTTTTTAAAAAAAGACTTTTTTTGTGTTTAACCTGGCCCGTAACATCCGATTTGATTTTGCCCTTTGGGTGCAAACAAAGGGGGGTTTTAAAAAGTTTTAAATTTGTATATCAGTTTGGCTCAAACTACCTTTTCCTTTCCTCAAAGATTTTATGAAGGATTATGGCTATTTCCCTTTTACCCCCCCCGCTAGAATCAGAAAAAAACGATCTTTTCCCTTTGGATTTGTATGTAGACCTTAAATTTTGTTAAACCTGGCCCCTAACACCGAATTTTTTATTCTGCTTTTTCTGCAATCAAAAGGGCTTATAAGTTTTACTTTGTAGTATAAGTTGGCTCAAACAAATTTGCCCCAAAAGATAAAAAGAAGGATTATGGCTATTCGCTTTAAAACCCCCGCTTGGAATTAGAAAGCGGGTTTCCCCATAGGTTTTAATTTTGACCTTTTGTTCTTGCTAACTCTGGCCCCCCAAAACCAAATTTTATTCCCGCTTTGCTGCAATCAAGGGGGTTTTTTAGAGTTGTACTTTGTAGTAATTTATTTGCGCTCAAACTACTTAAATCCTCAGAGATATTTTGAAGGATTTAAAGGCTATTTTCCTTTACCCAAACCGCCCAGAATTTAGAAAAGCGATCCCATAGGGGGTTTTTTTTGTAGACTTTTTGTTCGTGTTTATCTCTGGCCCGTAACATCCGATTTGATTCTTATTTGCTTCAATCAAGATGGCCCTTTTTGAGGTTTAAAATTTTTAGTAAATGAGTTTTCGCCAAAAATACGTCCTGCCCAGAGATATATGAAGGATTATGGCTATTCGCTTGTACCCCCCGCTAGAAAAAGAAAACGGGCCCCCATAGGTTTGTAAAGTAGACTTATGTTTGTGTTTATCCTTCTCTGGCCCGTAACAAACCGATTTGATTCTGTTTTCCCGGGAATCAAGAGGGCTTTTAGAGTTGTAATTTTTAGAAAATTGTTTTCGCCCCAAACTAAAGCCAACCCCCCAAAATAAATGAAGGATTTTGGGTATTCGCATTTAAAAACCCAAAACCCTAATTTAGAAAAAACGAACCCTAATATTGTTTGGGAAAAACCCAAAGTTCGTGTTATTTTTCCTTTGGGCCCTAAAAATCCCATTTTACCTGCTTTGCTTTTTAAACAAGAGGGCTTTTTAGAGTTGAAATTTGTTAATATTGAGTTTTGGGGCTCAAAAAATTTTCCTTAAAGCCTCAGAGATATTGAGGGTTAAGTGCAAATTTACTTTTACCAACCGCTAGCAACAGAAAAGCGATCTCCATAGGTTTTTTTAAAAGTTTGACTTTTTGTTTGTTTTTTTAACTCTTGGGGTCGGAAAAAACCGATTTGGGAAAACGCTTTGCTGCAAACAAAAGGGCTTAAAAGAGTTGTAAATTTGTAGTAAAAAAGGGAACCTCAAAACTTTCGCCGGCCCCCAGAGATATATGAAGGGTTTTGGCTAAAACGCTTACTAAACCCCCCCCTAGAATCAGAAAAGCGATTCCAAAAGGGTTTGGAAAGGGAGACTTATGCGTTTTTATCTCTGGCCCGTAACAACCCCATTTTTATTCTGCTTTTTCTGCAATCAAAGGGCTTAAAGTTGTACTTTTAGTAAATAGTTGCGCTCAAACTAAAATCCTGCCTCAAATAATTTGAAGGATTTAAAGGGTATTTTTGCTTTTTTCCCAAACCCCTAGATTCCCAAAAACATCCCATAGGGTTTGGAAAAGTAAATTATGTTTTGTGTTTAACTTTTGGCCCGTAACATCCGTTTGATTTCCAGCTTTTTTTTTCCCTCAAGAGGGGGTTTTTTGAGTTTTTACTAGTAGTAAATTTTATTCCTCAAACAAAACCCGCCTCAGAATTATGAAGGATTAGGCTATTCCTTCTTTCCAACCACTACATTTAAAAAGCGAAACTCCATAGGATTTGGAAAATTTGACTTAGTTTTGGGGATTTTCTCTGGCCCGGGGAAAAATCCCTTGTAAAATTCACAAAACTTTGGTGAACAAGAGGGATAAAAGAAGGTTTACTAAAAATGGGGGGTTTTTATGGGGGTTTAAAAGGTCCCAAACCCCAAACGGGGAGAATAAAGCCAAAAAGATATAAATGTTTTCGGGAAAAAGGCAATACGGATTTAAAACCCAAAAGCACTAACATAAGAACATTCCAACCAAAGTTTTTTGTTTTTGGTTTTGAAACCAAAAGTAAATTTTTCGGGGAATTTTAACCAAATTTTCAAAAAAAACCAAACCCTTTTATTCGCCCAAAAATTTGGCCTTCAAAAAAAGAATCAAAATTTTGGGGTTTTTCTTTTGGGGGGTTAAAGGTTTAAAAATTATTATTCCTAAACTTTTACGCCCTTCCACAAAATAAAATTAAAAGGATTAAATTCAGCGCTTCAACCCGGTAAACC
>JAODAL010082953.1:0-11410 GCA_025379985.1 Phyllomedusa bahiana
ACTTCCACATTCTTTTTGAAGTGCTGCCTTTTCTATTTTTTCTGCATACCTAAACAGACCTTGGTTTTGGTCCAATGGACATGCACTCACTCTAAACTTTTTCCTTTTTTGTCTTTGTATGAAAATCATTTATTAACCCTTTTAAATTTTACACGTGCTCTAGTGCTCATGAGCACTGGTCCTTGTTTTTAAATGGTCAGTGTACACCACTTCTTTCCTCTTCTGCTTATGTCTACACTCTTTGATTTATATAAAGAGACGCTCTAACTTGTCTTCTTGCTAGATCCATAGGTTTCTACTAGTTAGTACAGATGTAGCAAAGCTTAACTTGACATTCAACATATAATACCTCTAGCAAAGAACTTTATTTCAACCTTTTCAACGGCTTTGTCCAGAGACAGGAATCATTGCAGCAAGTTTTCCTGTCAAGTAGCCTTTACTGCATCTACTGTATAGAATGTAGGCTCTATGCTTCTCAACTGGCCTCTTGAATGCCGCCTGTCCTGACCTTTGGCTCGTATGCCGTATCAACCAAACCCTGACCATTTGCCTATGTACTGAGATGACTGAACTCTGCCTGCCCTGATTTACTGCATGCCTGAATATGGTTATTTTTTTTATCCTTATGTACTTCATTCTAGACCATCCACTAATGCTTCTAGAGACTACCTTGGAGTCTTCTACAGTGTAGACCAGATCTCTATGGACGGGTTAAAGGGTGAAGATCAGGAGGCTCCTTGGCATAGACAGACATCACATCTACACTATATGCAGTCAGACGTTTTCCCATTGCCTTCAAGTAGACCATGACACAATATTTCTTCACAATTTGGAACCCGAGATTCAGCAGAAAACATCCCCATTTGTGCAGTACCAACATTTTTGCAATAAATAGGATATGAGGTCTGTATGTCTAATGTGCCAGCCCTGAGAAACATGAGGAGACCATGATACTCCTGTGATCTGCCAACAACGCATTAGGCTTCAATGTTTTGTGAAAGTGGAAAACTATAACCAAACCAAGGAGTATTGCGCTAGAACAAAGCAGCCCTATCTTTTGACAATAACATTTCCATAGGCATGATGAGTGTGGAAGCATCTAATCATTTCTGTTTGAAGCTTCCTGTGTACATGTAAGGCTAGGTGTACTGTCGTGTACAATACATCTTCCAGTCTTGCTGGCTGACTGAAACAAAAGGAGATGGGCAGCACCCTCCTAACAGAAAGGGGGAGAGCTTGTGCAATTGAGGAACATCTATAGGTTTTTAAACACACAGTGTCTAATCAGCCTCTGACAGATCCATTGTAAATCAAAGGTCTGGTAAGTGGAGATGCCAGGAATGTTTGATCTGATTCCAAGCCTTGAAACAACTTGCTTATTTTTTCTGCAGTTTGGCTCCTCACTAAAATAAAACATTGAGAGATTAATGTTCTGACAGGTCATTGCGTGTCAAGCTGTCACTCTGTAATGGTTACATATTTCAGCTGGATAGAGGTAGTGTTTGTTGGGGGAGGTCTACAATGAACAAAAAAAAAAACTAACACTAAGGAAAGAAGATACAAAGACATCCACAAGGTTTCTGCATTGTGCTGCTGGCTGATCTTCATTTAAACCAAACACTTGTCATGTACAGGGGAAGTTTTATAAATTTTTTAATGATATTGGGTACAACGGGAGCTTTGAAATTTGCTGTACTTTAATTTTTTCTTCGTTAGCAAAGGTTCGCTAATGCATTGAAGGGCTGAGAGCGTATCCTAGGGAAGCCATGATAATTGTGTTGTTAATAATACTTTGGCACTAGTAATGTTCTCCCGGTAATCAAGCCATGAGCTTTTTTTTTTTTTCTTTTTTAATATATTCAGTTATTACACTGCATCTTGTACAAATCATGTCAATTACAATTGCCAGCAGATGACAGTTAAAGTAATTGTATACGTTTTCTAGAATTTTCCATTGGCTTGGCTAATCAAGCTAAAAAAAAAATCATCTTCTTATTTGCATTAATTTTGTTCCTGGTCTATTTCCATTCTTAAATCGTTGTCCGTAGTTTGGATTAGAGGATGGGAAATGTTTTTAACCCCTGAGTGGACTGGGCTCTAATAAATGAATAAATGGACACTTCGGTCGTAGCAGTAATCTTGAAAAATATGAATATTAAGAGAATGTTCCTTCATTAAAAAGCAAAAACAATGTCATATAAAACATACAACTAAATTGTGTCTATTATTATTTAAAATGTAGAGATGCCTGCACATCCCTCTTACAATGACGTATAATCAAGTGTCGCGTCTTCGGTAGTCTTTTTGACAAAAAAAGCTCTGTGAAGTATAGTTTTCATAGCTGTTTTACATATGCTGTATATCAAAGCTGTAATAGAGCCTAGTTTGCTCATGAAAACTGTCTGAGATTTTTTTCACCAGAAACAGTGCCACACCTGTCTATTTCCTGCGCCTGGTATTGCAGTTTAGTTCATGTCATCATTTTTTCATCTCAGACAATCCCAAAAGAAATTGAATGCATGACATTTTTTGATTTGACTGTTAGGGCATGTCCCCTTGGCAAGGGTTTGCGGATGGTTTTTCAGACGGTTTACAGTTTTGCAGACCGTCTGAAAAACCGGCCGCAAGCGAGCACAATGGGCTTCTATGGAAAACCCGTGCAGCAGTACCCACTACACAGGTTTTTCCAGCCGCCCGAAAAACATTGTGCATGCACATTCTTCAGTCCGGTTTTCGGACGGAATATATGCAAGTGAAAGTGAAGGCGGAGGGCTTTTCTCCGCTCATCGCGACCATGGGGACGGCACACAAACCGGACAAATACTGGTCAGATAAACCGACCGGTATTTGTCCATTGCCGTATAAATTGCCCCTTATTATATTAGATGTGTCCTAGTGAGCTTACAAATGCAATTATATTTAACTAACAGAGTCCGGATACCAAAATTCATACAACAAAAACAAAATTAAAATCAATGAAGTGTATAAAATGATTTAAAAGGACAACAATGGTATCCCCAAAATGCTGCATAAAACCACAAAAGGGATGACGTCTCAATACTAGCCCACAATAATAAGACTATAAGTGATACATAAAGCGTATCAGTGCATACATCCAGAGGCAATGTATCATAAATTGGATACATGCAAGACCTGATCTAGAAAAGAACTCAATTAAAAATACAGAGTAACATAGAATAAATGGAAAATCAACCTAAAATTAATATAGTATAAAATAATACGAAGTCCGAGTGCTTGTATAAAAGCGTAACTTGTTTATTGATTTTCCTTTAAAATGGCATAAATTTGTGGAACAATGTACAACAACAAGGGTAACCCGCTTATGCTTTTCAAGCCCAATAGATTTGTGGTGCCCTATATTGTCAATAGGAGCCTGAAGGTATCCAAGAGGGATGGTGAGCAATATTTCTAAAGTTGTTTTCTAAAATTGATATAGTAAAAGTAAGATGAGATATCACTTCTTTGACAATTCAGTGTGCAATTCACCATCATCGTCAGGAGATACTGGAGGTATAATGTTTACAGTTTATACACTGAATGGCCGCTTTTTTAGAGACACTAACCCTGTAACAGTTGGAATGTACCTGTATGTAAATTAGAGATGTGACCTCAGAGTGCAGCATAAAATCTTGTGGGCAAGTAATCTTTGGATCAGTTCCAGGGTGAATTTACATTACAGTGAGAAAATTGTGTGAGCTAAGCAACTTTAAACAAGGCCTGATGTTCAGTGCTAGACTACCTGGGGCTAATTTCAGATGTAACGATGTTGAGACTATGCCGAAAATGGTGTAATTAAGGCAAAACATTCAGCAAAATAGGATCCTGTGAAAGTAAATAACTCATAAACACATAGGGTCAGGTGAGGATGTTAAAAATCATTATGACAAACAAGCACATTTTTGGCAAAATACAATGCTAGTGTTCCAACTAACATGTTCAAATACACAGGTAATCGTTTGGTGGCACCAATGGGTTTAAAGAAAACAAAGAGAAGACTTTAGTGAGCAAAAGAAAAGAATTGGATCACTGAGTAGTGGAAACATATGACTTGGTGAGATGAGTCCATATTTCTATTCCACTATGCTGATAGGAGGGCAACAATTGAGCTCAAGCAGCATAAATTGATGAACCCTTCCTGTCAGGCGTCGACAGTGGGCAATGTTTTCCTGGCACCTCAAATACTTGTAGACAGTTGCATTGACAGTTGGCCATATAAGCGTTGTGGCTGACCAAGATGATCCCTTCATGGCAGCAGGTTACTCTGACAGAAGGACACTTTTATCAAGAAAGTGTTTGATGTTAAAAGACACATATAGTCATGAAATGGTTCCAGGAACATAGCAACAGTTTTTCTTCCTTTTCTGGACTTCTGGGCTGTTCACAGAATGTTAGTGCCTTCATCAAATTTGTGGCAACTGCAAGAAGCTATTCCGTCTTCATGCAGAACAATTGCAATGCCTGGTAGAGTCTATCTCACAATAATTATAATGGTTCTAAAGGGCAAAAGAGGTCCAACATGCTAATATATGGGCGTAATTAAGAAAATAGTCATTAAATTTATAGAACATACCAAACTTATGCCTCTTCTATAACAAGTTCCTGAATAACGTGGAACTGGTCATCATGTGCACATAGGATAGTTTTCGAAAAGCCTTGGCAATTAAAATTGAGAAATTAACTGAAATATTAGATTTTAGGACGCTTAGGGCGACATGTCAGAAAATTGTCGTCGCCACGGCAGTTTTTAGATGTAAAGTGCGCCTGAAAATGTGATCCTTTCAAAAATCAGGCGTCTGGTGTACCTTGCTTAATAAACTTAATGGGCCTAAAAAGGCACCTTGTGCAATTGAGGTGGGATATCATTGCTATTTTATGAATGCGCGTGGAGGTTTGTCTTTAACCGGTATTTTTGCATTTTTCAGTCTTCCAATGTATTGTACTGTGACTTTTTTTGCATGCTGTGTGAAAAGGTGTCAATTTAATGTGCAGTCTGGTTGTTCCCCTAGTGGTGAGGTGTGTGGGCTATGCTCAGCAGTCCGGCTGCACCTGTATAATTTTTCCTAAGTAGCATGGGGGCTAAATGTTGCCTCTCTGCTGGGTTCCAGTCTCATTCCAGCCTTTTGAGCTGTATGGCCGTATTTCATTTTTTTTTTTTTTTAGAAATGAATGTCCCCTTTTCTCTGTAAAAATTTTGAGTGTAGGGACTTGCAAGAAATGAGGAGCCTTGACCGGGCTTGCAAGCTTGCATATAGTGGCCACTGCATTAACTAATATCTCATATTTGATATTTTTCCAGTATGTGAATTTTTTTCCCCAATAGTACTAGGGAGCAGAGGATGTCTGTGTTTTGTGTTGGACAACCCAGAAGTGCTGGGCAGCCCGCTCAATCGAATAAAGTGGCTTAATATGCTGTGAGTAGAGATGGGCAAATCGATTCTAACGAAGTGGAATTCGTTTAGAATTTCAGTAAAACTTTGATTCTGAACGAAGTCGAAGTTTGGGGTGATTCGTGCGAACGAAGCGTGCTTTTAATTGATAAAATGGCTGCGAGCACATAGTGTTACATGGGGCAAAGAAGTCTGGGAGGAAGAAAGGAGTAACCTAAATGACATGCGCAGCGATTAAGCCAATCAGAGACCGGCGGGATTCTGTGACGTCACCGCACTATATAAGTCCAGACGCGACGCTGGCAGCTCACACCGCTCTCACTGTGCTGTGTAGTGAAGCTGCTGCTGCTGAGATCTCACACTAAAGAAATAACTTTTATACAGCAATTTTTGGGGGGTGTCACAGCTTGTCTCAGAGACTGCTTCTCTTACATTTTGATTTTGTGGGGTATTGGAATTGAAGTCCAGTGTACGTCCAATTCAGCTGCATATACATTTTAATGCTATCTGCTCAGTTCTTGAGCACATTGAATATCCAAGGGTTATCTAAGCCTGTTGTTGCTGTTGTATTCAACAGAAACAGCGTTTTACAATCCAAATACCACTTCATTTTTGGCTGCTCATTTCTTTTGCGCAATTTAGATCCAAGGGTTAATTAAGCGTTTTTCTGCTGTTGTGGTCACTAAAAGAAACGTTGTTTTTCAACGCCAAAGAAGAAATTTTGCCTGTAGCATAATTCATATCCGAAGGTTAATTAAGCCTGTTTGCGCTTCTCTTTTCAGTAAAATACACAGTGTTTTTAAACGGAACATACAAGTAAATTTTTCCTGGCCATTTGTGGAGCGCAATTTATATCCAAGGGTTACCCAAGCTTGTTAGTGGCTTCATTTGGAGTCAAATACAGGGTGTGTATTTATCATATACAGATATCTTCATTAAACAGAGTCTGTAAACTTTAGAACAAACAGTATGTCAGACAGAGAGGAGGCAGGCTCTTCACATGCGAGTGGCAGTGGCACAAACATTCCTGGCGCAGGCCCATGTCGCAGCACAGTAAGGGGACGTCGCAGCAGGGGTCACTCGGTGAGGCCACAACTGCCGCTGTCACCCAGCGGCCGTGTGTTGTTCAGCAACCCAATGGTTCTTGATTGGTTGACTAGGTCATCCACTTCCTCCCAAATGACATCTGACAACCCCACCCAAGAGTCGGTGGGAATGTCAGACACAACCCTTAGTTGGCATGGCCCGGGAGCGGGTCAGCCGCCCTCACCTGTCCTCAACCCTCCTCTGTTCCATCCGGTTCCCTCCGACAGAGATCTACTATGTGGTTCTGGCTCGCGCCACTATACAGCGAGGATGAAAAATTTTGAGGAGGGCAGTTAGCAGCTACTTGGCAGCGAAGAAACGGGGCCAATATCCCCTGCTTCTTGCAGTAGGCAGCAAAGTATAGATGTGGAGAGTGGCATGGGAGGTCATGTGAGGGGTCAGCCTCTGCATACCAAGACTGGTGATGAGGACAGCAGTGACAATGAAACCCCAAATCGATGATGATGAGCCGACCGAACTTGGGAGCCAGGTGAAGCAAGGGCTTCAATCATCGTCAGGAGAAGAGGACGTCAGCTTGCGCCTCAGGAAAACGGTGCAGCCAGCAAGTGGGTTGTGTGGCTGTGAGTCAGCAGGGTAGCAGCAGTGCGAGGTCAGGAGCCAAGGGGACCACCGGGGTTGAAAACCCGATTTTCACAGGTCCAAGAAAGTAGCGCCACAGGGGCTCAGTGAGGCATCGGCGAGGTAGTGTCTTCAGTGCGGAGCGTTGGGCGGTAAAAATCAGCTAGTCGGCGGTGTGGCAGTTTTTTTGCTAAGAACACCGGAGGGGGCCGAATTGGGTATATGTAGAATCTGGGGGCAGAAAGTGAAGCGTGGCCAGGGAGCTAAACGTTGGCACCATGGCCCTGCATCAAAACAAGCAGCGTCACCATCCGGTGGCCTGGGAGAAACGGGGCCCTCAGATGTGGTGGTCCACCCTGCCGCCGCAGCAACAACAGCAGCAGCGCTCAGTGGGACGCATGCCCATTTCAGCCAATTAAAGGCTCCACCACCTCTGAGAAGGGAGCTGTTTCTCTTTGCTATCATCCCCCCGGTCCAGATGCACTCTGCCACCACCAGTTAAAAAATCCGAGGACTACTGGACAGCCAAACTGGATGTGTGGCCACAAATTGCTGAGTTTGCAGTGGAGAAGCTGTCCTGCCCGGCCAGTAGTGTGGCATCGAGCGGGTGTTCAGTGCGGCGGGGGCCATCGTTACCCCAAGGAGAGCCCACTTGGCCAAGGAAATGTGGAACGACTGAACCTTTGTCAAGATGAAATCAGGCGTGGATCGGCCAGGATTTCCCCACACCAATGCCCTTTGGCGTCAGACTACATCAGCCCTTGACGCCTCACCAAAACTTTGAGAAATGAGTCTGGGTTCAACTACCTGCCTCAGCCACTATTCTGATGCCGCCCACCTGCCTGATGCCACCCCATCTGCTGCCAGTTTCTCCATCCTTGCCTACCACCATCTTTACCAGGGACTGGTACTTCCAAACCCCCCTCCACACTCTGTCATTGTGCCACTCTATGACCTCAATTTCCACTGCTGTTTGCTGCTGGGTGCTTTTGCTGGTGCTGTGACCTCCACACTCTGTTTATTGTGCCACTGTCTGACCTCATGCTTTGCTTGTTTTCTCCTGCCGTGACCTCCTCACTCTGTCATTGTGCGACTATGTGGCGTATTCCTTTTTTTTGACACCTCCAGAATTTGTCATTGTGCCACTCTCTGACCTCAAAGTTGCTATGGCTGTTGCCGTCACCTCCACACTCTGTCATTGTGCCACTTCTGTGCCCTACTCCTGTTTGTGTCACCTCCACACTCTGTCATTGTGCCACTCTCTGGCCACTCCCGTTTGTGTCACCTCCACACTCTGTCATTGGCCACTCTCTGGCCTACTACTGTTTTTGCTACCTCCAGAATGTCATTGTGCCACTGTCTGACCTCATGCTGCTGCTGTGGCCGTGCCGGACCTCCACTTGTGTCATTGTGCCACTCTGTGGCCTTACCCTGTTTTTGCCACCTCCAAATCTCATTGTGCCACTGTCTGACCCCAACTGCTGCTTGCTGCGCCGTGACCTCCACACTGTGCATTGTGCCACTCCTGTGGCCTACTCCCGTTTTTTGCCCCTCCAGAATTTGTCATTGTGGGCCACTGTCTGACCTCATGCTGCTGCTGTGGCTCCCGCATGACCTCCACACTCTGTCATTGTGCCACTGTCTGACCTCATGCTGCTGCTGTGCTGCTGCCGTGACCCCCCACTGGTTTCATTGTGCCACTGTCTGACCTCATGCTGCTGCTGTTGCCCGCCTGACCTTTCCCCACTCTGTCATTGTGCCACTGGGCCTTCTCCGTTTTTGCCACTCCAGAATTTCATTGTGCATGCTGACCTTTGGCTGCTGCTAGCTGCTGCTGTGACCTCCACACTGTGTCATTTGCCCTTCTGACCTCCTGCTGCCGCTGTGGCTGCGGCCGTGACCTACACACTGTGTCATTGTGCCACTGTCTGACCTCATGCTGTTGCTGTTGCTCCTGCCGTGACCTCCACACTCTGTCATTGTGCCACTCTGTGGCCTACTCCTGTTTTTGCCACCTTTCCCGAATTTGTCCCTTGTGCCACTCTCTGACCCTCATGTTGCTATGGCTGTTGCCGTCACCTTTCCCCACTCTGTCATGTGCCACTCTGTGCCCTACTCCTGTTTGTGTCTTCTCCACACTCTGTCATTGTGCCACTCTCTGGCCTACTCCTGTTTGTGTCACCTCCACACTCTGTCATTGTGCCACTCTCTGGCCTCATGCTGCTGCTGATGCTGCTGCCGTGATCTCCACACTTTGTCATTGTGCCACTCTGTGGCCTACTCCTGTTTTTGCCACCTCCAGAATTGTCATTGGCCACTGTCTGACCTCATGCTGCTGGGTGTGGCTCCCGCCATGACCTCCACACTCTGTCATTGTGCCACTGTCTGACCTCATGCTGGCGGGTGTGGCTGCTGCCGTAACCTCCCTACTGTGTCATTGTGCCACTGTCAGACCTCATGCTGCTGCTGTTGCTCCTGCCGTGACCTCCACTCTCTGTCATTGTGCCACTCTGTGGCCTTCTCCTGTTTTTGCCACCTCCAGATTTTCATTGTGCCACTGTCTGACCTTATGCTTATGATGAGCCCGCTGCTGTGCCTCCACACTGTGCCAACTGTGCCACTCTCTGACCTCATGCTGCTGCTGTGGCTGCTGCCGTTCCCTCCACACTCTGACAATGTGACACTCTCTGACCTCATGCTGCTGCTCTTGCTCCTGCCGTGACCTCCACACTCTGTCATTGTGCCACTCTGTGGCCTTCTCGTGTTTTTGCCACCTCCAGAATGTCATTGTGCCACTGTCTTACCTCATGCTGCTGTGTCTGCCACCGGCACCACCACCCTCTGTCATAGTTACACACTCTGCCCTCTTGCTGCTGATGATGCTGCCGTGATCTCCACACTGTGTCATTGTGCCACTCTGTGGCCTACTCCTGTTTTTGCCACCTCCAGAAGTTGTCATTTTTGCAAATGTCTGACCTCATGCTGGGTGCTGTGGCTCCTGCCCTGACCTCCACACTCGTCATTGTGCCACTGTCTGACCTCATGCTGCTGTTGGCTGCTGCCGTAACCCCCCTCCCCCCCCCCCCTTTGGTCATTGTGCCACTGTCTGACCTCATGCTGCTGCTGTTGCTCCTGCCGTGACCTCCACACTCTGTCATTGTGCCACTCTGTGGCCTACTCCTGTTTTTGCCACCTCCAGAATTTGTCATTGTGCACTCTCTGACCTCATGTTGCTAGGTGTTGCCGTCACCTCCACACTTGTCATTGTGCCCCTCTGTGCCCTACTCTGTTTGTGTCACCTCCACAACTCTGTCATTGTGCCCCTTCTGGCCTCATGCTGCTGCTGATGGGTGCTGGGGTGATCTCCACACTGTGTCATTGTGCCACTCTGTGGCCTACTCCTGTTTTTGCCCCCTCCAAATTTGTCAATTGTGCCACTGTCTGACCTCATGCTGCTGCTGTGCTCCTGCCCTGACCTCCACACTCTGTCATTGTGCCACTGTCTGACCCATGCTGCTGCCTGTGGCTGCTGCGTAACCTCCCTACGTGTCATTGTGCCATGCTGACCTCATGCGGGTGCTGTTTTCTCCTGCCCTGAAACCTCCACACTTGTCTTGTGCCACTCTTGGCCCCTTTTCCTGTTTTTTCCACCCCCAGTTTTCATTGGCATGTCTGACTTATGCTGCTGATGATGCTGCTGGTGACCTCCACACTGGCCTTGTGCCACTCTTGACCCCATGTGCTGTGTGGTGTCCATTCCCTCCACACTGTGTCACTGTCCATCTCTGACCTAGCTCGTGTGGCCCTGCCTGACCTCCAAATCTGTCATTGTGCCACTCTTGGCCTTTTTCGTGTTTTTTGCCCCCTCCAGAATGCATTGTGCCCCTGTCTTCCTCTGTGTTTTTCTGCCCCCGTACCTCCCCCTTGCATTGTCCACTCCTGGCCCCAGCTGCTGATGCGCTGCCGTGATCTCCACACGTGTCATTGTGCCACTCTTGGCCTACTTTTTGTTTTTCCCCTCCAGAAATTTTTCATTGGCCACTGTCTGCCTCATGCTGTGCTGTGGCTCCTTCCAAGACCTCCCCACTTTCATTGTCCACTGTTGACCCCTTTTTTGTGTGTGGCTGCTGCCGTAACCTCCCCACTGTGTCATTGGCCCCTGTTTTGACCTCATGTGCTGCGTTGCTCTGCCGTGCCCCCACACTCTGTCATTGTGCCTCTTTGGCCCTTTTGTTTTTTGCCACCCCCAGAATTTTATTGTCCACGTTTTCCCCCATGCTGCTGTGTTGCCCCCTCCCTCCCACTCTGACTGTGCCATCTGTGGCCTATGATGTTTT
>JAODAL010082954.1:0-11410 GCA_025379985.1 Phyllomedusa bahiana
ACCGGTGGACTCCCGCCCAGCAACCACCCCGCTTTGGGGGGCTCTGGTGAATACCGGACCCACTTAGACTCCACTCCCTGGTGTGGGCTTATGCCAACGCCTGCGGTGGTCCAGTGGATCCACCTCCAGACCGTAACACATATATATATATTGGAGTTATATTTTTGTATAACAATTTATGTTGTATTTTGTTAAATAAAATGGCTGCTGTGGCCATTTAAATCCAATCAGCATCGAGTGTGTTATTCAAGGGGTCACAGCAGGGTAGGGGAGATATGGGTATGGAATGGAGGGGGGGGTAGGTATGGGTTCAGTGGGATTGGGCTGATAGTGCATCAGCTCTGCAGTGGTCATGTCTTAGGCTATGCTCACACGGCTTATTTTGGAACATATTTCGCGGCATACTGCGCTTAGTCTGCGGGAAATGCGCCCCAGTCATTACGGTAATCCATAGCTCTCATAGAACTATAGATTAGACCTCATCTCCCCGCGCGTATAATACGATCGTATTGTACGCGCGGGGAGATAAGTGACATGTCAATTTAGTAATGACAGTCTATAGGGCCGGAGGGCTGCCTCTCCCCCTCGCACATCAGGAGTACGCGCATATCAGCACAAGGTCCTGAGACACCCAATGTATTACGGCGCGTGTGATCATAGCCTAATAGTCTGCTTTTGCCCACAGCAGCCAATCAGCCAATAGGAACCAATAAGAGCTCAGCTATTATTTTTGCTACTGCACCAAAAAAATAAAAGCTGCGCTCTGATCGGTTGCTATGGGTAACAGACATCATCTCAATAATCAAGTTAAATTATTGTGTTGGCACTTTGTGATTAATAAGTAGGTTTTAGGTCTCTAAGAGCACGTCCCCACTGCAAGGTTTTTCAGCCGGTTTGCGGTTTTTCAGACCGCCTGAAAAACCGGCCGAAAATGCGCACTATTGTGCTTTATGGAAAACCTGTGCAGCAGTCCCCAATGTCCCCACTGCACGGGTTTTCCGTCTGGCGGTTTTGCCACTGGCGGCCCGGCGGCAAAACATTATAGAAGCACAATCTTCCGTCCGAAAACCGGACGGAATATGTGCATGTCTATGGGAGGGGGGAGGGCTTTCTCATTGCGGAGAAAAGCCGTCCCCCCTGCAGCCGTGGAGACGGGCGCAAAACAGGACAAATACCGGCCGGGAAACCGACCAGTATTTGTCCTGTGCCGTGGGGATGCGCCCTAAAAGGTTCACCATCAATACACTCACTGCTGCCCCCTATTCCACCACCTCTGCCATGGAAAATAAATACTCTCAACCCCTTCCTGACAGCCGATCATAAAAACATGGCTCTATATTTTTTTTCCCTCCCTGCCATAACTTTTTTATTTTTCCATCTACATGGAAATATCAGAGCTTTTATTTTGTGGGACAAGATGTACTTTCTAATGGTGTCATTCATTGTACCATAGAATATTCTGGGAAACTGCAAAAAGATTGTAAGTGGGGTGAAATGTGGAAAGAAAACATACTTCGACCATGTTTGCGTTTGTTTTGTGTTTTTTCTTTTTTTACAGCGTTCACTTTTTGGTATGTATAATGTATTCTCTATATTCTACAGGTTGATTCAAGTCGGGCAATACCAAATATGTATGGTTTTCATGATGTTTTAGTACCGCAAAAAAGAAAAAACATCTTCTACTCTTTACATTTTCAGCCAATAACTTTTTTATTTGTCCCTCTGTGGATTTGAGTGAGGGAGCATTTTTTACAGGATGATGGGTACTTTTTATTGGCACCATTTTGGGATACATGTGAGTTTTCTGCAATTTTAGGAGTTGTGAAATGACCAAAAATTCAAAATTTTAGTATAAAATGATTTTTTTTTTTCTATTAGTGTTCAGCATACGGGATGAATGATTTTATATTTTAAGAAAATGGATTGTACATGGTTGTACATGGTGATACCAATTATGTGTAACTTTTTTACTTTAATTTTTTTTATTTGTAAAATGGCAAATGGGGGATTAGAACTTGCATTTCTTTATGTGGGGGGAGGGGGGAGCATTTGTCCCATTTGCCTAGGGCACCAAATTGGCTTGTCCTGGCCCTGGTGGTATTATGGGTACAGTTTTGTTACAGCACAGAGTTAATGTGCACAGAAATGGCACAGGACTTGGTGATATAATGGCACAAGAGTTACACAGGACTGCCATCATATCAACAAAGGTCAACAGCATGTGAACTGGGAGAAAAATATTAATTAATCCATTGATGAAAAATATGGGGTGGTGAGGACGGCCATAGCTTTTATTGAACACTAGGCTGCATTGAAAACAAATGCAGAACCAGTGTTGTAGACAGAACTGCAAAGGAGATCGACGTCCTAGTGGAGAGTCAAATCAGTATATTGAATGACGCTTGCCAGAGAAAGAAATCACAAACTGACAACCAGCAGTGTAATGAGTTCTCTACTACTTTAATGCAAATCACAGATATAGGCAACATGTGACATACATCCACCCTCTTTATTGGTTCTTCTTATCTATACCCTTCCCACCTTTGTCTCAGAGAGCCAAAATAGTTAAGGCCAGTGCCCAACTTGGTTACTTCTTGGCACAACTGGGTTTGTCTGGACACAGGCGCCATCTTGTGGGTGAAATAGAAATTTAATAATAATAATAATAATCTTTATTTATATAGCGCCAACATATTCCGCAGCACTTTACAAATTCAAGGGTAAACGTACAGACATTACACATTAAAAGTACTTACAGATGAGACACAAGGGGCCACATGTATGAACTGGCTTTTCGCCCGTTTTCTGGCGTATACTGTCGGACGCGGGGATTCAGTGTTAGGCGCAGTGTTCGCCACTTTCAGCTGCGCCCCGCATGAAGGGGCGGGCAGTGGGCGCGGTGTGGGCGCGGTGTAGGCGTTCCGGGGGGGGGACGCGGCGGCGCTCGAAAACTCCGAGGCATGTACGATGGCGAGTCGGCAAAGTGCGGCGCAGTGCAGCGCTCGGCAGCTCCGACAGGCAGACCAGGTTTTTTTTGGTCTAAATGCTCCGACAGAGGCAAAGTGAAGCAAGAATGTAACATGCGAGGAAGCAGATAGATCGCGACAGAAATCTCGGCGCTCCGCTCCGTGCAGCAGGAGTATGATTCAGAAAAAAATCGCCTTTATAAAGGCGGAAAACAGTGTCAGAAAAAGAGCTGAACGTAAAAAATAAACATAATAAAAAAAAAAACACTTTCCAAAACTCTAGAACGGCGGGAATATCAAGAATTATGATATTGGGAAATTGCCTGGGAAAAACAGTAATTCAAATTCTGAAACCTATTCTCATTGGTCGGCATAAACCAAACCAATCAGAATAGGAGCGCAGTGAACCATTAAAACCTATGGGGGAAGGATTGACCAATTTAGAATCCACGGCGGGATAATTTAAAATACAGTAAAAAGACAGAAAAAAGCTGATTGGCTGAGATTAGCGGCGTGCTTGGCTATCCCAGCCAATCAGAGCGCGAGCTACTTCTCTCATTATAGTCTATGGAGAGATGGGGCGCACTGAAATCTCGGCGCTCAGCGCCGTGCGGCATGAAGTATTAATAAAAAATGATTTTTAATAAAATGTAAAACATTATCAGATAAAGAGCGAACCCTTCTTTACAAATAAAGCAGTTAAAAAACCCGAACAACGCGTTTGTCGCCGAGACGGCGCTACATAGGGAATTTCAATAGAGAGACTTCGGAAATCAATAATTCAAATTGTTTAAGCAAGGGGGGGTTTTGGCCCCTTTTTTTTTTTTTTAAAAAAATTTTTTTCCCAATTAAAAAAAACTTTTTTTGGGAAAAAAGGGGTTTTTTTAAAAAAACCCCAAAAACCAAAAAAAAATTTTAAAAAAAACCCCCAAAAAGGGTTTTTTTTTTTTTAAAAAAATTTTTTTTTTGGGGGTTTTTTTCCCAACCCGAAAAGGGGCCCCCAAAAAGGGGGGGGGGCCCCGGGGGGGGGGAAAAAAAGGGGGGGAAACCCTTTTTTTAAAAAATTTAAAAAAAGGGGGGGGAAAAAAAAAACCCAAAAAAATTAAAAAAAAAAAAAAAAAAAAAGGGGGAAAAAAGGGGGAAACAAAAAAAGGGGGGACTAAAAAAAATTTTTTCCCCCCTTAAAAGGGTTTTAAAAAAAATTTTTTTGGCGGGGGAAAAATTTAAAAAAAATTCCGAAAAAATATTAAAAAAAAAAAATTTAAAAAAATGAAAAAAAAAGGAAAAAAAAAAAAAATTTGGGGGGAAAAAAATTCAAAAAAATTTTTTTTTTTCCCCCCCCCCAAAAAAGGGGGAAAAAGGAAAAAAAAAGGGAAGGAAAAAGGGAATCCCGGGGGGGGTTCAAAAGGGGAAAAGACAAAAAAAAGGGGGGCCCCGGGGGGGGGAAACCGGAAATACCAAAAATTTTTTTTTTGGGGGGGCCCAAGCCCCGGGGGGCCCCCCAAAGGGGGGGGAAAAAAAATTTTTTTAAAAAAATTTTTTAAAAAAAGGTAAAAAAAAAAAAAAAATTTTTCCGGGGTTTTAAAAAAAAAAAAAAAAGGGGGGTTTTTCCCCCCGGGGGTTTTAAAAATTTTTAATTAAAACCCCCCCCCCTTTTTTTTTGGGGAAAATCTTTTTTGGAAAACCTTTTAAAAACCCCCCCTTTTTAAAAACCTAGGGGGGGTTTCCCTTTAAAAAAAGCCCCTTTTTTTTGGGGGAAAAAAACCCTTTTGGGGGGGGAAAAAAAAATTTTTAAAAAGGTTGGGGGGTTTTTTTTTCCCCCCCAAAAAAGGGGGCCCCCCAAAAAAACCTTTTTTTTTTGGGGCCTTTTTTTTTTGGCCCCTTTTTTGGGAAAAAACCCCCCCCCGGGTTTTTGGAAAAGGGTTTTTTTTTCCCCCCCCTTTAAAAAAAAAAAAAATTTTAAAAAAGGGGGGGGGGTTTTTTTTTTTCCCAGGTTTTTTTTTTTTTTTTTTAAAGGGGAAAAAAAAAAAAAATTTTTTTTTTTTAAAATTTTTTTTCCCCTTTTAAAAAAAAAAAAATTTTTCCCTTTTTTTTTTTGGCCCCCTTTTTTTTTAAAACCCCCAAAAAAATTTTTCCCCCCCCCTTTTTAAAAAAGGGGTTTTAAACCCCCAAAAGGGGGGAAAAAACCCCCAAAAAAAAAACCCCCCCCCCTTTTTTTTTTGGGGGGGCCCCCCCCCAAAATTCGTTTTTTTTTTAAAAAAAATTTTTCCCCTTTTAATTTTTTTTTTCCCGGGGGGGGTTTTGCCTTTTTTTTACAATTTTTTGGGCCGGGGGGGTTTTCCCCCTAAAAAAATTTTCCCCCCTTTTTTCCAAAAAAATTTTTTTATTCCCCCCCCCCGGTTTTTTTTTTTTTTTTTTAACCCCCCCCCCCCCCGTTTTTTTTTTTTTTTTAAAAAACCCCTTTTTTTTTTTTTTTAAAAATTTTTTTTTTTTTAAAACCCCCAAAAAGGGCCCGGTTTTTTTGGGATTTTCCCCCCGGAAATTTTTTTTTAAAAATTTTTATTTTTTGGGGGTTTTTTTTTTTTCCCCCCCCCAAAAATTTTTTTTAAAATTTTTACCCTTTTTTTCCAAAAAGGTTTTGGGAATTTTTTTTTGGGGGGGGGAAAAAAAAAAAAAAAACCCGGGGGGAAAAAGGGGAAAAAAAAAATTTTTTCCCCCCCCCCTTTTTTCCCCCCCTTTTTAAAAAAAAAAAAATTTTTAAAGGGGGCCCCCCGGGGAAAAAAACCCCCCCCAAAAAAAACCCCCTTTTTTCCGCCCTTAAACCCCCCCCCCCAAACCCCCCCCCCCCCCCCAAAAAAAAAAACCCCCTTTTTTGGGGGGGCCCCAAAAACCCCCCGGGGGGGGGGGGAAAAAGGGGGGGGGGTTTTTCCCCCCCCCCCTTAAAAGGGGGGTTTTTTTTTTTGGGGGTTCGGGGAAACCCCCCAAAAACCTGGGGGGGGGGGGGTTTTTTTGGGTTTTTTTGGAAAAAATTTTAATTCCCAAAAATTTTGGTTTTTTTTTTTTTAAAAAAAAGGGGGGGGGCCCCAAAAAAAAAAATTTTCCCCCCAAAAAAACCCCCCCTTTTTCCAAAAAAAAAAAATTTTTTTTGGGGCCCCCCCCCCGGGGGGGGGGGGGGTTTTTTTGGTTTTTTCCCCCTTTCCCTTTTTTGGGAATTTTTGGGTAAAAATTTAAATTTTTTTTTAAAAATTTTTATTTTTTGGGGTTTTTTTTGGGGGGATCCCCCCCGGGGCCCACCTTTTTTTTTTTTAAAAAAAACCCCCCCCTTTTAAAACCCCCCTTTTTAAAAATTTTTTTTTTTTTAAAACCCCCCTTTTTTCGTGTTTGGGGAATTTTTCCCCCGGGGGTTTTTCCTTTTTTTTTTATTTAGCCCCCCCTTTTAAAAATTTTTCTTTTTTTATTTTTTTAAAAAACCCCCAAAAAAATTTTTTTTTAATTTTTTTTCCCCTTTCCCTTTTTTAATTTTTTTTTTAAAAAAGGGTTTTTTTTTAATTTTTTTTTTTTTTTTTTCCCTTTTTCCGGGAAATTGGTTTTGTTTTTTTTTTTTTTTTTTTTCCCCCCAAAAACCCTTTTTTTTTGCCCCCAACCCGGCCCCTTTTTTTTTTGCGGCCCCCCCCTTTTCCCCCCCCTTTTTTCCCCCCCGGGCCCCCCCCCCCCCCCCGGGGGCCCTTTTTTCCCCCCCCCCCCCCCAAAAGGGCCACCCCGGGGTTTTCCCCCCCCCGGGGGCCCCCCCCAAAAATTGGGGCCCCCCCCCCCCCCCCCCCTTTAAAAAAGGGGGGCCCCCCCCTTTTTCCCCGCGGGGAACCCCCTTCCCCCCCAAACCCCCCCCCCCCCAAAAAAACCCCCCCCCCCGGGCCCGGGGCAAAAAAAGGGGGGGGGCCCCCCCTTGGGGGCCCCCCCCGGGGGAAAAAATTTGGGGCCCGGGGGGGCCCCCCGGGGGGGTTTTGGGGCCCCCCCTTTGGGGGGCCCCAAAAAAAAAAAAAGGGGGGGGGGAAAAAATTTAAAAGGGGGCCCCCCTTTTTGGGGTTGTTTTTAAAAGGGGGGTTTAAAAAAAAAAATTTAAAACCCAAAAAAATTTTTTGGGGGGGGGAAAAAAAGTGTGGGAAAAATTTGGGTTTTTTTTAAAAAAAGGGGAAAAAGGGTTTCAAAATTTTTTTGGGGGGGGGGGGGGGGGAAAACCCCAAGAAAAAGGGGGAAAAGGGGGGAAAAGGGGGGGGGGGGGGGGTTTTTTTTTTAAAAAACCAAAACCCCGGGGGGGCGGGGGGTGGGGAAAAAGGGGGGGGGGGGGGGGGTTTAAGGGGAAAAGGGAAGTTTTTTTTTTAAAAAAAGGGGGCAAAAAAGGGAAAAAAGGGGGGCGGAAGGGGGGAAAAGGGGGGCCCCGGGTTCGGAAAAAAAAAGGGGGGGGGGGAAAAAAAAAAACCAAAAAAAGAAAAAAAAAAAAAAAAATTTTTTTTTCCCCCCAAAAAAAAAAAATTTTTTTGGGAGTTTTTTGGGGGGGGGGGGGGGGGGTTGGATATATGGGGTGAAGGAAAAAAAAAAACCCCCCAAAGGGGGGGTTTTTGGTGCCCACCCCAAAAAAAAAAAAGGGGGGGGTTTTTTTGGGGGGGGAAAAAAAAAAAAATTTTTAAAAGGGGTTTATTTAAAAAAAAAGGGGAAAATGTCAGAGAAAGCGGCCAGACAGTAAAGGGTTTTTTTGAAGGGGGGGGAAAATTTTTTTTTGGGGGGGGGAACCAAAATCAAAGGGTTTTTCCAATGGGGGCTGTGTCCCAAAAAAGGGGGGCCAAAAATGACCCTGAGGACCCCCAACAGCAAGAGGGAGAGGAGGGGGAGGTGAACCGGAAAATGAGACACTGAAGGAGCGATCAAGGGGCAAATAAGATGAAAAACCAAGCGAGAGGGGGTTTTCCTGGGACGGCATGGCGCTTTAGCATTTTCTGAGGAGAAGTTTTTTTTCCAAAAGTGTAAATGGGGCAGAGAGATCCAAGAGAAGCAAAAAGGAGTAGTTTTCCTTGAGAAATTTTTTCCGTTAGGAGGTCATTTGAGAAATTTAACAAAACAGTTTTTTGTGGGTGTAGGGGCAGGGAAAACCGATTGCAGAGGGGGGAGAAAAGAGTTAGTTTGAGAGGGTAGTGGATTAGGTTAAGTAGACCAAGGCCCTTCCAAGGGGTTTTGGGGTTAAGGGGAGGTTAGAGAATGGGGCGGGGAGTTAGCAGCAAAAGGAGGGGTTTCCCCCCGAGAGGGCTTTTTTAATTTTAAAGGGGTTATGATGGCGTGTTTGAAGGGAAAATGGAACAGTCCCATGGGAAGAAGGTTTTCAGATACATAAAGGGGAGAGAGGACAAACTGGAGGAAATTGACTGGACGAGGTGGGGATGGAATGGCCCGGTTTAGTAAGCAGGTGGTGGGGGGTGCAGACGGGGAAGCCTGGACACTTCTTTTCTGTCGCGGTCCCGGGCTGAGAGTAGATTAGAGGGCATGCGGGGGGGATGGGGGTTTGGGATTACTTTGGGGGCTGAAAATGTTTAAACCGGGTAAATTTTTAATTTTTTCTTTGAAGTAAGTGGCCCCGGGCTTTAGCACAAGGTCAGTTACTGGGGGCCCGAGGGGTCTAGGCCTTAGGAGGGGTGGAGGTTTTCAAAGAGGCGTTTTGGGTTGTTGTGTAGTGTTGAAAATGAGGGGGGTTTAAATAATTGTTTGGTGGGAAAGAAAAGGGGAGTGTTTGGGAAGCCTGACCCGAAAATTTTTAGTGGAGAAAGTCTGCAGGGAGCTTCGACTTTCTCCACACCCTCCGCAAAAAGGAACATTTCTGCAGATGGCGAAATTGGGCGTGTGCCCAAGGGTGCGGGCGTTGCTCGGGTTTGGGTGTCCTTTAGTGGCCCAAAATGTCCCAAGGGGGGTTTGTTTTAGAGTTTCATTGGGAACGTTTGACAGGGTGGTCAGGACATGAGAGGGAGGAGATTGGGGGCAGTGAGGAAAGTTTGGTGGGTTTTGGTTTTCCCGAGTAATTTGGAGCGGTATTTCGGAATGTGTATGAGAGGTTTGTCCAAAAAAGGCTTTAGAATTAGTTTATTTAAAGAAGGAGATAGGTTTTGGTCAGGAGGCATAAGGGGAAATTAGGGGAAGTTAAAATTGAGGGGAAAAATGAAAAGAAGACCGGGGGGGGGGGGGGGGGGTCAGAGAGTTCCCAAACCTTGTGGGTTGGAGGGGTCAGTAAATTGCGAGAGGCCCAAAAGAGGGGGTTAAAGAAAAAAACTGTGAGGCAAAGGAGAAAAAGGGGGCATCAATGGGGGGTGTTGAAAAACACCCATGATGAGATGGGTATTTTTATTTGGGGAGGAAGTGTGGGAGCCCGGCAGCAAAATGATCCAGAAAATGGCGGGATGAGCCGGGGGTTGTAGACAACTGCCCTCTGATGGAAAAGGGGAAAAGGTCTGAGGGTTTTGGACCTAAAAGGGAGGGGAAGGTGAGTGGGGGTACGGGGGGAATGCCCTGGTGGGTGAAAAGTGGAAGAGAAGAACCCGACTCCCCCACCCGGCCCCCTTTTTCTCAGGTCTGGGGGTTGGGTAAGTGTCAGAGGGCTGGGCCATGTTTTGTGAGGGCCAGCAGGTTGAGGGATTGGGAGAGAAAAGGTCATGAACAGCAGTGAGTTTGTTCAGACGGATCGGCATTCCATAAGCACATTAAAGGGGCAAAAAAGATGTACAGCGAATAACAAGCAGGTTAGGGGGGTTTACCTTTTTTACATTCCAAACACCGAAGGTACCACCGTGCACAAAATTATATATATCACAATTCAACAAAGGTGGAAAAACATCAACTGATGTGGTTGCTCTTCAGCATAGTCTCCCATGGGTCATTTGTTTCTACTCAATGACACAAGCAGTAGATTTGTCTCAGTCACTACTAGCTCCATTCTCAAACAGTTGTAATGCAGGACTGGGACATGGAACTCAAATGACATCATATCATTTTGACTGAAGGCCGCGTCTTCTCATCTGTAGCGTTCCCCGGGGGAAACATTCTGATGAAAGCTATGGCAGAGCAGGGAAAGCCTGTGGCCTAGAGGAGTAGGTTGCGCAATATAGCAATGCCATCACACCTCTTACGCCAGTGCCTTAGGCTTCTGAGCTAGAAGATGCTGGGAGCAACATCACAGTGTAAGCGACATTATATTGGTCACCTGCTCCTAAAGTGAGTTGTTCAGGGAGAGGTGAGTATAGTGGCAGCGTACTTTTGTACCTGATTGTACATGACAAGTGCACCCCTTCCCGCCCCTGTGTTGGGGGGTTTCTAGTGATTTTTATTTTCTCTTTGTTAATGGTGCTGCTTATTTTAGAAAGTGGCGAGGTGCGTAACCAATACAAAACCCTGAGGTGGATATTGTATGTGGGCTGGCTGAGGCTTTATGATCTGCTTTTTACGTATATCTCACCCTCCATCAGTGTATTGTTACCCCCTCTGTATATATCATATAGCTGCCCCTTCTGGGGTGTCCAGAGCCAGGACAAGCCATTTGGATGCACTTGAGGCAAAAGGTGCCCCCCCCAACACACGCATGCGCGTTGGAGAACGTACTTCTTGAACCCCCCCCGTGTCTTGCAGGGCACACAGATATGTGCTGCAAGACGCCGTGTGAACTTAGACTCCATTATCCCTGCCATGTAAACACCGAGAAGTAGTCACATGTCACTTTCACCCAGCATTCAATATGTGTCGGGGGAAGACTGAGGTAAGTCATAGTTCTCTATGAGAGTTATGAGTTACTGTAACGTCGAGGCACATTTTGGGCATATTGCTTTCTTATGCCCCAAAATATCCCCCGAAATTTAAAAATCGTGTGCCCCTTTCCCCTTTTACACTCACAGCCTGCTACTCGCCCATTCCACTTAGCAGCAGGTAGGTGTCAGTTATTTTTAGCCTATCTCTTAGTGTCAGAGACTTACCTCAGTGTGCATGAAGCTCTGCTGCGTGTCCAGACGGGCCCCGCATAAGATGCCACCCGGCACCTGACGGGCTGACCCACCAAGCCAGCACCTGCTCCCCTGACTGACTGCAAAAGAATATTGGCTGCTGCTCAATGACTGGAGCGCTGTGCTGCAGGCAAATGCAGTGTTTCTAAGGATAAATTTTTTTAGAGTAAAGGTTTTTGCCCTCCCCCCCCCCCCATCTGACAGGCAAAATGGGGCCTTTGGGAACCCCCCCCTCGGCCACCCATTTCCCGGGCCCCGGGGTGTATGAATATACACACACATATTTGTATCCCTGGCTTATCAATACTTTACCCCCTGTTTATGTGCCCTGGTGGTCAAAGGTTGCCAGGATCCCTTCATTCTCACCAGGGACTCTGTTCCTTGACTTATACAGGGCATGGAAATTTTACGCCTCCC
>JAODAL010082955.1:0-11409 GCA_025379985.1 Phyllomedusa bahiana
GGTATAGAGCATATAACAGCCGGTATACAGTGACATACAGCCCCGGGTTTGACTATATACAGCCCGGTATACAGTGTACATACAGCCCGGTATAGACTATATACAGGCCCCCTATCAGTGTCATACAGCCCGGATAGGCATATTACGCCCGGTATACAGGACATACAGCCCCGGGATAGAGCATTATACAGCCCGGTTACAGTGTAATAAGCCCGATAGAGCATTTAAAAACCCGGTATACAGTTAATACAGCCGGTTAGAGCTATAACACCCGGTTAAAAGTGTAATACGCAAGGTATTAAGGGGGTACATACAGCACGGGATAGAGAAAAATACAGCCGGTATACAGTGTACTACAGGCCCTAAGACATTATACAGCCCGGGATACATGTACAACAGCACGGTATACAGTATATATACAGCCCGGTATACAGTATATATACAGCCCGGTATACAGTATATATACAGCCCGGTATACAGTATATATACAGCCCGGTATACAGTATATATACAGCCCGGTATACAGTATATATACAGCCCGGTATACAGTGTAAATACAGCCCGGTATACAGTATATATACAGCCCGGTATACAGTGTAAATACAGCACGGTATACAGTGTACATACAGCCCGGTTACAGGTATACAGACGGTATAGAGCTATAAAAACCCGGATACGTGTTTAAAAACAGCCCGGTATAGAGCATATATACAGCCCGGTATACAGTGTACATACAGCCCGGTATAGAGCATATATACAGCCCGGTATACAGTGTACATACAGCACGGTATAGAGCATATATACAGCCCGGTATACAGTCTCAGTCACAAAAATGTCTACATGCTATGAAATAAACCGAAATAAAAGAGAAAAACAACTGCAGAAAACTCGGGATCCCCCGATCACTACAGGTGGGGCGGGGTATAATAGTGTATATATCAGGAAAAATAAAACCCCCAGGGGAAAATGTTTAAATATGTAGGTAAATATCTAACAAATATACAGGTCGGAAAATCTACTGTATACGGTCAGGAAATATAATGTACAGGCCGGAATATGTGATGCGCACATCAGGCAGGCTGCAATATATTATTTATATATATTTGTATATCAGGAGACTAAACATAGGCAGGAATATACAATGTATCTATCAGGAGAGTGTCCTATATAGGGGTATATATGTGTCGGGCAGGACAGGTTATTACAGGCAGGAAATACAATTTTTATCTAAGGCGGATTTTGGTACAGAGGGAAATTTTTCAATGTATCTATCAGGGGCGGTCAATTACGGGGGGAAATACAATGTATCTATCAGGGGGGTGAATAACAGGCAGGAACATACAATTTTTCTATCAACGGTTTAAAATGTTTCAGCAGGAACTAAAATTTTCTATAGGACGGATAAATTACAGAAGGAATATACAAAGTTCTATCAGGACGGTTTTAAATAAAACAGGGAAAATACAATTAAACTATCAGGTCGGTTAATTAAAGGAGGAAAACAAATTATCTATCGGACGGTTAATATACAGTCAGGAAAATTTCAATTTTTTATCGGACGGTGCAATATACAGGCAGGAATATACAATGTATCTATCAGGACGGTATAATATACAGTCAGGAATATACAATGTATCTATCAGGACGGTATAATACAGTCGGAAAAATCAATGTATTATTTGGGCGGTATATATACAGGCAGGAATATACAATGTATCTATCAGGACGGTATAATGTACAGGCAGGAATATACAATGTATCTATCAGGACGGTATAATATACAGGCAGGAATATACAATGTATCTTCGGACGGGGAATATACAGGGGAGGAAATAAATGTATCAATCGGACGGATAAAATATAAAGTTTAGGAATATACAATGTATCTACAGGCGGGTTTAATTACAGCGGAATATACTTTTATCTATCAGGCGGTTAAAAATTTCAGCAGGAAATACAATGTTCTATCAAGGGGGTTAATATACAGGCAGGAAAATACAATGTATCTATCAGGACGGTATAATTACGAGGAATAACAATGTATCTTCAGGGCGGGGATAATGTACGGCGGAATATAAAATGTCTTAGGACGGTTAAATTTTCAGGCGGAATTACAATGTTCTATCAGGACGGTTAAAAATTCAGGAGGAATATACAATGTATCAAAACCAGGACGGTATAAAAATACAGCAGGAAAAAATACAATGTATCTATCAGGCATTAATATCAGAGGAATATACAATGTACTATCGGACGGGGATTTAAATTAAAGCAGGAATATTCAAATTTGTATCTATCAAGACCGGTATAAAATTTTCAGGAGGAAATCAATGTATCTACAGGCGGTTATTTATCAGCAGGAATTTAAAAAATGTATCATCAGGACGGGATAAAGTAAGGCGGAATTACAAGTATCTTCAGGGACGGGTATAATATACAGGCAGGAATATACAATGTATCTATCAGGACGGTATAATATACAGGCAGGAATATACAATGTTTCCATCGGGTCCTCGAAGCTTTCGTGGTTCATTATTTTGGGAATTTCTCTCTAATGTTTTGGTGTTTAATAAACTCGATCAATAGGAAGGAAATAAAATATCGCAGATTTCTGCGCTCGGGGACTTCCATATAGCGCCCGCACTTTAGGACTTTTTCGGCCCTTTGCGCTTTAAGGATTCGTCTAATTTTGGGGGATTATTTCCCATATATTATACGGTAATAACGGGGGCGGTGTAATATGGAAATTATATAGTGTGTACGGTCAAAGTGGGGAAATACAGGCAGGAATATACAATGTATCTATCAGGACGGGGTTTAAAATACAGGGGGGAAATATCAAAGATTTAGGCGGGAATTTACAGCAGGAATTTTACAAGTATCTTTAGGACCGGGTTAATTCAGGCTGGGAAAATTTCAATGTTCTTTTCAGGGGATAATAAACAGTCAGGAATTCAATGTATTATTTTAGGGACGGGGTTTAAAATTCAGGCAGGTATACAATGTATCTATCAGGGCGGGAAAAAATACAGCGGAATATACAATGTACTATCAGGGGCGGTGTAAGTACGCGGAATTACAATGTATCTATCAGGACTTTTTAATTACAGGGCAGGAATTTTAACAATGTTTATCAGGGACGGGGTAATGTCAGGAATTTTACAAAGATCATAGGGCGTTAATAACGGCTGGAAAAATACAAGTATCTATCAGGGGCGGGGTTTTAATTTACAGGCAGGATATAAAAAGTATTTTATCAGGCGGTTAAAAATACAGGGAGGAATATTTAAATGTAAACTATCAGGACGGTTTTAAAGGGACATGCAGGAATATACAATGTATCTATCAGGAAAGGGTTTTATAAATTCAGGGGAAAAATACAAAAGTTCTATCGGAAAAATTAATTAAAAGGCTGGGGAAAAATACAAAAGTATCTATCAGGAAAGGTGTAAAAGTACAGGCGGGGGGAAAATTCAATGTAAACTAAACCCGGCGGTGTAAAAAACAGGCAGGGAAAATATCAAAGATTTATAAAGAGAGGGTGTAATAAAATAATTAAAAGTATCCGGGGGACTGTAATATGTGGGGAGGGAAAAAAAAAAAGTATATAGATTTGGGAAACAGCGGGATTTAACAAAAGTCTAGAATTTTTCTCAAATTTTGTTATGGAACCGTTTAAACTAGACAGGTAAATATAATAGGGGGTTAAAATTTTCCCGAAAAAGAATTCACAGGCCGGAGGTTAAAATTATTATTATTTTTTTAATTTTTATTTTTTATTATTAAAATTTTTAAATTATTATTATTATTATTAAATTTTTATTTATTATTTATTTTTTGAAACCAAAAAAATTCCGGGGGGCGCTGGACATTCAGGGGGTTACAGACATTTCAAACTTTCTATTAACCTTTAAAATGGGGGGGGTGGGGGGGGAAAAAGGGGAAAATGGGTGTCCCAAAGGTTAAAAAGACCCGTAATTATATTTTCAGGGAAACCAAAAACCCCGGGGAGGAATAAATAGTGGGATAAGGGGGGTACAATACACGGGCAGGAATATATAGTGTATACAGTGGGGGACAATTTAAAACGGGGGGAGGAATTTATTTTAAATGTAAAAACAGGGAGGAAAAAAATAAAAACGGGGGGAGGAATATATAGTGTATACAGGTGGGTAAAAAAAAACGGGCAGAATATATAGTGTTAAAAACGGGGGGGTAAAATTAAGGTATCGGGGGTTCCGGGGTAAAAAAAAGTATCCCGGGTGGGGCCCCGGAAAAAATTTTTGGCGGGGGGGAAAAATTACAGGGGGTTAAAATTGGGGTTTACATGGGCAGGAAATTCCTGTTTTTTATAAAAACTATACAAGGGGAAAAAAGGAAATTCCGTGGGGGTTTAATTTTAACCCCCAAAAAACAGGGTTTAAGGGATCCCTTTTTTTTAAAATAAAAAACCAAAAGGGGGAAAGGGATTCCCTGTTTAAAAATTTTACAGGAAATTTAAAGGGTCCCGGGGTTTATTAAAATACAGGGAATAAGGATCCGTGTTTTTTAATGTAACAGGATAGGAAGAATTTTACCTTTTTTTTACGGGTTTAAAAATCCGTGTTTTATATTGGTTTTAGGGGGGAGTTTTCGGGTGTTTTTTCTTTGGGGGCAGGTTCGGTTGGTTTTCCTATTGGGGGTTTAGGTTTTTGGGTTTTTATCCTTTGGGGCCGGTTGGGGTTTTTAAAAAGGGGATTTGGGGTTTTCTTGGGGTCAGGGGGGTTATCCTTGGGGCAGGTTCCCGGGGTTTTTATCCCCATGGGGGCCCCGGTTTGGGGGTTATCCTTTGGGGTCAGGGGTTTTGGGGTGTTATCCCCCAAAGGGGTCCCGGTTGGGTGTTATCCCCCTTGGGGGGGCAAGGGCCCGGGTTTTTTTAAGGGTCAGGGGTTTGGGTGTTAAACCTATGGGGGGGCAGGTTTTTTGGGGGTTATCCTATGGGGGCAGGTTTTGGGTGTTAAACCTATGGGGGTCAGGTTCGGGTGTTATCCTATGGGGTCAGGTTCGGGTGTTATCCTATGGGGTCAGGTTCGGGTGTTTAAACCTTTGGGGTCCCGGTTGGGTGGGTTTTCCTATGGGGGGCGGGGTTGGGTTTTATCCTATGGGGTCAGGTTGGGTGTTATTCCTATGGGGGGCAGGTTCGGGTTTTTATCCTTTGGGGTCAGGTCCCCGGGGGTTATCCCATGGGGACGGGTTTTTGGGTGTTTTTTCCTATGGGGTCAGGTTTTCGGGGTGTTTTTTCCATGGGGTTTTAGGTTCGGGGTTTTCCCCCCTATGGGGTAGGGGGTTCGGGGGGTTTTTTCCCAAGGGGGTTTAGGTCCGGGTGTTTTTCCTTGGGGTCAGGGTTTCCCGGGGGTTTTTCCAAAGGGGGGGCCCCCTTCCCCGGGGGTTTTTCCTAAGGGGCAGGTTCCCGGGTTTTTAAACCTATGGGTTTTGGTCCCGGGTGTTATCCTATAGGGGGAGGTCCGGGGGGTATCCTACACTTGCCGGCCTGAGGGTAGCAATCACCCTTTAGGAGGGCCCGGTTGGGGGAAAACGGGTGCAGTCACCCAGGGGGCCACACCCGGGTCACTTTCGGGGGCTAGGGGCGGTGTTGCCCACCAGCAGGAGGGCAGGGTTGGGGTCGCTGCCCCTGGAGCTCTCCGAGGTGGAGTCCGAGTCCGGGCTGGGTGCGGGGTGGCCCGGGCGGGGGAGCAGGGGGTTGACGTTCTCTCGCCCGGGGGTCTCCTTCCTGCAGCCGAAGTCCGGCCGGAGGATGTTGTCTATGAAGAAGTTGGTGGTCCGGTGCGGGGGGGCGCCCCCGGGGGCCCGGTGTCCGCCTCGCTGGGGGCTCCGGGACTGTGCTCAGTCTGATCTTCCATTGTGGCCCCGAGCAGCCCCGGAGCCCTCCCCAGATGGGGACCCTGGAGGAGTCCGCACCCGCTGCGCCCGAGACCGTGCGCCCTGAGCCCGCTGCAGCTAGACCCTCATCGCCCGCTGGCAGCGGTGCCCCCGGTGCTCCCTCCTGGGGGGTTCCCCCCCGGGTGCCCCCCCCTCCTGGCGGGTGCCCCCCGGTGCTCCCTCCTGGCAGCGGTGCCCCCGGTGCTCCCTCCTGGCAGCGGTGCCCCCGGTGCTCCCTCCTGGCAGCGGTGCCCCCGGTGCTCCCTCCTGGCAGCGGTGCCCCCGGTGCGCCCGCCTGGCGGTTGTGCCCCCGGTGCTCCCTCCTGGCAGCGGTGCCCCCGGGGCTCCCTCCTGGCAGCGGTGCGCCCGGGGCTCCCTCCGGGCAGCGGTGCCCCCGGTGCCCCCCTCCTGGCAGCGGTCCCCCGGTGCCCCCTTGGCAGCGGGGCCCCCGGGGGTCCCTCCCCACGCCGCTCCCCCTCCTCTCAATCCCCTTTTTTTCTTCTTTCACTTTTTCCCTTTAAGGGAAGACGTAGGCGACTGGGATCGGCCCGACATCCAGCACCGACCAATCGGAGAGCGGGGATCGGGGGCAGAGAAATAACTAGATCATAGAGGACCGCACACCCAGCCCAGGTATCCTCACCAGTGACGTCACAAGTCATCAATATGGCCATCACCAGAGCTATGTGTGACGTCACACCTCATTATGGATATCACCAGAGCTGTGTGCACAACATACAAGGAATAATCCCAAAAGGATAAAACTAGACCTGGGAAAAATATGAATTATAGTGACACATCCCCCAAAATACGGGAGAAATTAAAAGTCCCCGTACACAGCGGGGAAAATTAACAGGTCAAAAAATTAAACCCTTGCAGAACATTAAAAAGTCCTGTAACGCAGAACATAAACAGTCCTGTACACAGCCGAAAATAAAGTCCCTTACACGCGAACATGTAAAAGTCCCTGTACACACGAACATTAACAGTCCCCGACACGCAAAACATATAAATCCCCCTACACGCAGAACAATAACGTCCCCTGTACACAGCGGAACATGTAACAGTCCCTGTACACAGCAGAACATATAACAGTCCCTGTACACAGCGGAACATATAACAGTCCCTGTACACAGCAGAACATATAACAGTCCCTGTACACAGCAGAACATATAACAGTCCCTGTACACAGCAGAACATGTAACAGTCCCTGTACACAGCAGAACATGTAACAGTCCCTGTACACAGGGAACATTAACGTCCCCCGTAAACAGCGAAAATTTAAAAAAGTCCTGTACAGCAGAACATGTAACAGTCCCGTACAACAAAGCAGGAACAAAAATTTAAAGTCCCTGTACACGCAAAATATAAAAGTCCCTTAACAGCAGAAATATAACAGTCCCTTCACAGCCAAATTAACAGTCCTTGTACACAGCAGAACATGTAAAGTCCTGTACACACAAACAGTAACAGTCCCCCTACACAGCAAACATATAAAGCCTGTACACAGCAACTTTTAAAGTCCCCGTAACAGCAAAAAAATATAAAGTCCCTGTACACAGGAACGTAAAAGGCCTGTAACAGCAGAACAATAACAGTCCCGTAAAGGGAAAAATATAAAAGTCCCTGTAAAAAGGGAAAAAATAACTCCCCCGACACAGGCATGTAACAGTCCCTGTACACAGCAGAACATATAACAGTCCCTGTACACAGCGGAACATGTAACAGTCCCTGTACACAGCAGAACATATAACAGTCCCTGTACACAGCAGAACATGTAACAGTCCCTGTACACAGCAGAAAAAGAAACCCCCCCCCAAAAAAAACCGTCCCGTACACAGCGAACATTAACAGTCCCGTACACAGCAGAAATGTAAAGTCCCCGTAACAGCAAAAATTTTAAAGTCCCCGTAAACAGCGAACAATAACAGTCCCTGTACACGCGAACAAAAAATTTTAAAAGTCCCTGTACACAGCAGAACATGTAACAGTCCCTGTACACAGCAGAAAATGTAACAGTCCCCCGTACACAGCCCGAAATTTAACGCCCTGTAACAGGGAACATGTAACAGTCCCTGTACACAGCAGAACATATAACAGTCCCTGTACACAGCAGAACATGTAACAGTCCCTGTACACAGCAGAACATGTAACAGTCCCTGTACACAGCAGAACATATAACAGTCCCTGTACACAGCAGAACATATAACAGTCCCTGTACACAGCAGAACATCTAAAGTTGTACACAGGGAAATTAAAGTCCCCTTTAAAAGCGAAAATTAACAGTCCCGTAACAAAAAAACAGAACATTAAAATCCTTTTACCCCAGAGAACAATACAGTCCCTGTACACAGCTGAACCCTGTAAACAGTCACCCTGTAACAGAGAACATTTTAAGTCCTGACCCCAGCAGGTTTTTAACAGTCCCTGTAACAGAAGGGAAAATTAAAAGTCCTTTACACCAGAAAAATTTAACAGGCCTGTACACAGCGGGAAAATGTAAAGTCCCCGTTAAAAGCCCGAACATTAAAAAGTCCCCTTTTCAGCAGAAAAATGTTAAAAAGTCCCCCGTAACCCCGCAGAAAATTAACAGTCCCTTTAAAAACAGAGAAAAATTTTAAAAAGTCCCTTTAAACACAAACCCTATAACAGTCCCTGTTTCAAAAGGAAAATTAAAACAATCCCGGGACACAGCAGAAAAGTAAAAAATCCCTGTTTAAAAGCAGAACATATAAAAGTCCCTGTACACAGCAGGGAAAATGTAAAGTCCTGTTTTTAAGGGGGGAAAATTTTTAAAATCCCTGTACACAGCAGAAATGTTAAATCCCGTTACACAGCAAACCCTTAACAGTCCCCCCTACACAGCAGAAAATTAACAGTCCCCTTTTCCCCAGCGGGAAAATATAAACAGTCCTGTAACAAGCAGAACATGGGAACAGTTGTACAAGCCGAACATATAAAATTTACAAAGCCAAAGTAAAACAGCCCCAACAACTGAACGTCCCTTTAACAGCAGAAAATTAACCCGTCCTGTAAACAGCAGAACATATTTAACCCGTCCTGTACACAGCGAACAATAAAGTCCCTGTACACAGCGGAACATGTAACAGTCCCTGTACACAGCAGAACATGTAAAAGTCCCCCCTGCCCCCCCCAAAAAAAATCCCTTTCAAGCGAACATTAACGTCCCCGTAACGCGAACATATAACAGTCCCTGTACACAGCAGAACATGTAACAGTCCCTGTACACTGCAGAACATATAACAGTCCCCGTAAAAATCGCCCGTTTTTCATGGAACAAGTCCCGGGACAAAAGCAGAACAAAGAAACCCCTCCCTGTAACAGCCCGGGTTCAAAAATTTTCAGTCCTGTACACAGCGGGGGTATTAACTGTCCCTGTTCCGCAGAACAATTTTAAAAGTCCCCGTACACAGCGGGAAAATTTTAACAGTCCCGTAAAAAAGCAGAAACATGTAACAGTCCCGTACAAGGGAGAACTTTAAAAGTCCCCGTAAAAGCGGGAACCCTATAACAGCCTGTACACAGCGGGAATTTTAACAGGGACCCGTACAAGCAGAACATGTAACAGCCCGTTCGGGAGAAAAATTAAAAAGTCCCCGTCAGAAAGAAACTTTAACAAATACTGTAAAAAGGGAACTTTTAACAAATCCTGTAAACAGCAGAAACATTTAACAGTCCTTTACACAGGAGAAAAATTAACAGTCCCTGTACACAGAAAAAACATTTTTAAAAGTTTTGTACACAGCAGAACATATAAAAAGTCCCCCTTTAAAAGCGGAAAATTTTTAACAGTCCGTACACAGAGAAAAATTAACAGTCCCCGTTTCAAGCAGAAACAATTTTAATCAGTCCCCCTACACAGCAGAAATTAACAGTCCCTGTACAAAAGCAAACATTAACCCGTCCCGTACCCCCAGCGGAACAAATTAAAAAAGTTCCCTGTACACGGGAAAAATGGGAACAGTCCTGTTTAAAACAAACGGAAATGTTAAAAAGTCCCCGTTCCCCAGAACCCTTAACAGTCCCCGTACAAGCAGAACATGTAAAAAGTCCTGTACAAAGCGGGAAAATTAACGTCCCCGTACACAGCGAAAAATGTAAAGTCCTTTTTCACAGCAGAAAATTTTAAAAAATTTCCCCCTTCACACAGAAAAATTAAACGTCCTGTCACAGCAGAACCTTAACAGGGCCTTACAAAGCGGAAAAATTTAACAATCCCTGTCAAGCGGGAAAAAAGAAAAAGTCCCCGTACAACCCGGGAACATTAACGTCCCTGTTCAAAAGCGGGTCAAAATAACATCCCGTACAAGCGGAAAATTTTAACAGTCCCTGTACACAGCGGGAAAAGTAACGTCCTTTTACCCCGCCAAAAAATGTAACGTCCCTGTAACCCGCGGAAAAATATAACAGTCCTGTAAAGCAGCCTTAACGTTCCCGTACACCGCATAATGGAAAAGTCCCCGGTACCCAGCAGAAATATAAAAGTCCCTGTTTCACAGCAAAAAATATAAACGTTTACACGCGGGAAAATTAAAAAGCCCTGTTTTTTAAAAACCCCACAGCAGGGCAGGGAACAGTCCCCTTACACTGCGAACATTAAAGTACCTGTACACCCGCGGGAAAATTTAACAGTTCCCTGTACCAGCGGGAAAAGAACAAATCCTGTAACAGCGGATAACCTTTAAAAGTCCCTGTACACAGCGGGAAATGTAAAAAGCCCTGGGACACAGCGGAAAATAAACAGTCCCCGTTTCAAGGGAAACCCTGTAATTCAGTCCCTGTACACAGCGGAACATATAACAGTCCCTGTTTCCAGCAGAAAATAAACAGTCCTGTTTAAAACAGCAGAAAAAAGTAACGTCCCTGTACACAGAAGAACATGTAAAAGTCCCTTTACACAGCAGGAAAAATTCATTTTGGAACAGTTTCCTGTACACAGAGAACATTAACAGTCCCTGTACACAGTAAAATGAACAGTCCCTTCACCAGCAGAAATTTTAAAACAGTCCTGTACCAGCAAAAACCCTTAAAGTTTCCCCGTAAACAGCAGAAAAATGTAACAGTCCCTGTTTCACAGCAGGGAAATTTTTTCAGTCCCTGTTTACACGCAGAAAAAGGGAAAGTTTTAACAGCAGAACATGTACGGCCTGTAACAGCAGAAATATAACAGTCCCTGTTTCACAGCAGAAAATTAACAGTTCCCCGTACCAGCAGAACCTTTTTAAAAAGTCCCTGTAGAAAGCAGAAAATATAAAAAGTCCCTTACACAGCGGAAACATGTAACGTCCCGTAAAAAAAAAATCCCAAGGGAGAACATTTAACGTCCCGTTTCACAGCAGGAAAAAAAAAAAAAAACAGGGCCCTGTACACAGCAGGAAAATTTAAAGTCCCTGTAACAGCAGAAAAAATGTAAAAGGGCCCTGTACACGCAGAACGGGAAAAAGTCCCTGTACCCAGCAGAAACATTTA
>JAODAL010082956.1:0-11409 GCA_025379985.1 Phyllomedusa bahiana
AAAATTTAACATTTTGAAATTTTTTATTCTCAGTTCCAACATTTTCATTTTGCTGTTTTTGCGTGTGGAGCCCGTAAAAGACAGCAAGGTTTCATGACAACACCGTATTCCATGTACTCACTTTATCTTTAGACGTTTGCGCATTGTCAATGGTTTTGAGATCATGTTGCTGTGAGATACAGCTATAATTATGGTCCTTTGGAACAGAAATGTGGCTTCTAAGTGGCATTTCTCCATCAATTTTTATAGGGCCGGGAAGTAATATTTATAATTTTTTGGTCAGTGTTGCGTGAGATACTAGCAAAATCGTGGTCCTTTGACAGAAATGTGGCTTTTAGTGGCATTCTCCCCACAATTTTTAAAAGTGCTGAGAAGTCATTTTATAATTTTTGGTCTTGCTTTGAAATGCAGCAATACACAGGTCCTATTATAAAAAAAATGTTGTTTCTAACAGACATTGTTCTTCACAATTGTCAACAGTGGCTCAAGGGTCATGTTTTGAATTTTTAGGGGCATTTTGCTGTGACACACTATATTACAGTCCTATAAAAAAAAATGTTGTTTCTAACAGACATTTGTTCCTTCACAATTGTCAAAAGTGGCTCATCGTCAGTTTTGAATTTTGGGCATTTGCTGTGAATGCAGACAGCTACAGGTCCTATGTAAAAATGTTTTCTCAAGACAATTGTGCTTCACAATTGTCAGATGGCTCAAGGGTGATGGTGCTGTCAGAAACAGGAATAGGTAGGACACTGTTAATGGACACATAATACAAAATGACTTGTTTTTGCAAGATCTTTAACATAGCTATCAATCCCTGTATTGAGACAACCCATTTAATACAATTAAAAAAACGAGAAACACAAGACATGGTGGGATTCCATCCTATTTTAAAATGTGTTTTCTAGAATTAAACTACTAAAGAACTTGCATGTTCAAAATAGCTAGTAAAAAAAATTCCTCTGAATTGTACAAGGGAGGTACAGGAAGACTTGACCAGATGTAGGTTATTCAGAGGACATGGAGTATGGAGCACGGTCAGAGAACAAAGAACAGAGACAATTTCCTCCAGTACGTTGAGTAAAACGTGAAAAAGAATGCCAAGAAAAAGGGCACCTGGGTGAAACAGGAGCGTTAACCACCAGTATTTCCAAGTGAAGCTCAATTGGTCCACACTCATACGGAGGGGCAAGCGCTACCCAGGTCTTGACTGTGTACTGAGGACGGCTGGAGGTCTTACCTCACACTTCCGCTTCCGCACTCTGCTTCAGCATGACTGTTGTCGTTGCTGCGCATAAGGGCATTTTTTACCGTGTTAATTGATGACGGATGCCAGCCTGGGCTCTCACCGCACCCACTGTAACTCCGGCCTTGGCAGCTGAACCTGCGTGTTAATAGATGACAGACGCTAGCCTGGGCTCTCACCTCACCCACTGTAACTCCGGCCCTGGCTGCTGAACCTGCGTGTTAATAGATGACAGACGCTAGCCTGGGCTCTCACCGCACCCACTGTAAGTCTGGCCCTGGCAGATGGACCTCCGTGTTAACAGATGGCTGATGGCAGCACTGGCTCTCACTGTTAGGGGCAATCAGGAGAGCTTCAAATTTCTCTAAAAAATCAGATTTTGAAAAAGGTTATTTCTGTGAGGTTAAGTAGTATCAAACAGGGGTCCAGGGCTGGACACAACTTGCCCAATTTGAGGCTTAATATTTTCTGCGGCTGGAGTCACTATGGTGTCGCATCATTTGATATCCAGGGGAGTCTGTCCCTAATCATTGAAGAAGGCTTTGGAGGAAATATGAAACCATTGAATTGATTGGCTGAATCACTCTCGGAAGCCAGAAGGGCAAATGTCTTCTCAACTAAGAAGTGTTTTGGGGATGATTAGGACATTTGTATTACTTATGGGGGATGCGGACGAATTATCACATCTACACATGTAAAAAATACCTTTAAAAACTGCAGGAAGAGGTGTATGTTGTATGTTATCACATTTGAAAAAAAAGCAAAATGATAATAATGTAAAACTATAAATAAAACTTCCCTAAATAAATTCTGTAAACAAATGTCAGTTACCAAAAAATATACTAAATGACAGTCACTGTACAAAATAGCATAGTGCCACTTTGTGATCTGTGGATCAAACAGGTTTAAGGGTCATGCTGTGGTACAGGACAGGTATAGTCAATGTCCAGTGAAACTAAAATGGTGGTTCAAAGACTCCTTTTTCCGGCACTTTTTAAATCTGGGGGTCATGCAGGTTTGGGGCTCATGCTGTGGCCAGGACAGATATAGTCAATGTCCAGTGAAACTAAAATGGTGGTTCAAAGACTCCTTTTTCCAGCTTAATTGTGGTCATGCAGGTTTTGGGCTCATACTGTGCCAGGACAGGAAGTCTATGTCATGAACTAAATGGTGTTGAAAGCTCCTTGTTGTCGCACTTTTAATCTGGGGCATGCAGTTGGGGCTCATCTAGTGGCTCAGGACAGGTATAGTCAATGTCCAGTGAAACTAAAATGGTGGTTGAAAGACTCCTTTTTCCGGCACTTTTTAAATCTGGGGGTCATGCAGATTTGGGGCTCAGGACAGGTATAGTCAATGTCCAGTTCAAGTAAAATGATGGTTCAAATCATACTGCCTTCTGGCACTTTTTAATTTGTGGATGATGCAGGTTTAAGGGTCATGCTGTGGTACAAGACAGGGATAGTGAATGGTCTGTGACTTCTTTTCTGTGGCTTTATATACCTAAGTGTGTTGCCAGAGATGTAGCACGTATCCATATTGACTGTTGTGGATGTTAATTCCAGCTTCTCCAGCCCTGTTTGGGTATAATAATGAAGGTGTTGTTCCTCTCCTATAGACTTTAATGGTCATCGTCGATAATCTATTATCGACTATCGGAAATTGTCTTGATAATTGCCGATATCGACTATCGACCCGATGACAATAGTCAACGTAATCTCTCATCACTACTTCTGGCTCTCCACTGTCTTGGACCCTCGATACCAGTCCAAAATAGGAGCAGTTGCAGTTCCATCAGCAGCAGCCTAAATCTGGAGTCGTTGATGAGCCACGGGTTCCCTTCACACTGCAACTAGTGAGAGATGAGTACTCAGCAGCTAACGGGTCCTGGAGCACCCTAGTGAGAGACACACGGAAACCAGTAGGTGGTGGCCTACTTGGACAGCACTCTGCCACCCCAAGTAGAAGATCTGCTGGACTACTAGGCAGCCAAACTGGATGTGTCGCCGCAACTTGCCGGGTTTGCACTGGAGAAGTTGTCCTGCCCGGCCAGTAGTGTGGCATTAGAGTGGGTGTTCAGTGCAGCGGGGTCCATCATTACCCCAAGAAGGACTCGCTTGTCCACCCGAAATGTGGAGAGACTCACCTTTGTCAAAATGAATCAGGCGTGAATCGGCCAGGAATTCCACACACCAATGCTTTATGCATCAGATTAGAACAGCCATGACGCCTCACCAAAACTTTGAGAAATGAGTCTGAATTCTTCTGGCTACCTCCCTTAGCTACTATTCTGATGCTGCCACCTGCCTGATGCCACACATCTGCTGCAAGCTGCTCCATCTGCCACCCCCCATCTTTACCAGGGACTGGTATTGCCACCCACCTCCACACTTTGTCATTGTGCCATTCTGTGGCCTACTGATGTTGCTGCCACCTCCATACTGTGTGATTGTGCCACTCTGTGGCCTAGTGATGTTGCTGCTACCTTCTCAACCTGTGATTGTGCATGTCTGTGGCCTACTGATGTTGTTGCCATCTTCTCAACCTGTCATTTGCCACTCTGTGGGCTAGTGATGTTGCTGCCACCTTCTCAACCTGTCATTGTGCCATTCTGTGGCCTACTGATGTTGCTGCCACCTCCATACTGTGTGATTGTGCCACTCTGTGGGCTAGTGATGTTGCTGCCACCTTCTCAACCTGTCATTGTGCCACTCTGTGGCCTACTGATGTTGCTGCCACCTCCATACTGTGTGATTGTGCCACTCTGTGGCCTACTGATGTTGCTGCCACCTTCTCAACCTGTCATTGTGCCATTCTTACAATCAGGATAAGGATTGTCTGATGATTAGGTAGCCAAAAGCAGGAGTGGACACAGAAAACAGAAGACATGCAAATATCCCATTTACTGGTCATCTCTGTTTTGGATCAACTCCTGTTTGTTTTTGGCTTTAGCAATGCTGATGGATTATTGACCGATTGAAAGCGGACACTGACGGATGAAAGAAAGGGCAACATAATCAGTGACGTCAACTCAAAATTACTGGCGACACCCTCTTTTAGGGGGGCTTTACATGTATCAGGGTTTAACAGAGCAGGTTCTGTCATCATCTGATGTTGGTGTAAAAGGAGTGCGCTCTTTGACGCTATTGTAGGATCTTGGCCCTCAACTCAGTTCTTTCCAGCTGGCACTGACGTTACCTTGTCAGGCTGCGTTCCTACTTCAGTTATTTGGTCAGTATTGCCCCTTTAACTGCCCAGACAAGTGAAGTGTGAAGCGATTCTAATAGTGGCGGCTGTCATCTGCATTTCCTACTAAAACACAGCATTGTATGAAGACCAAATAACGCTCCCTATGCATATGGCACAATGTTCTACAACACCCTACAGGCTCTCTTCAGCCAGCAAACAAATTTGGGTCGAAAATAATTTTGCCTTAAATTTTGGCGAACTTGAGAAATTGAATTTTTTAGAAATTCACCCATCCTTTAATATAATGAAATCACTCTGTCATTTTGATATATGCCCCTGTGTTTTTATAGAGATTATGCCCTAAAAGTAATTAGAAATAGATAGTAGATATCCCTTTTGAAAGAGAAATAAATTATGCCCCCGTGTAAAAATAAAAAATATACCCCCCCCAGTATAATAATAAAATAGGCCCATATTAAAGTAAATATGGGCCCCCGTTTTGGGTTAAATAATCCCCGATTAATAAAATAGCTATATCCCCCGTTTTAATAGTAAACATTGTCCAGTATTGAAAATAAATCTATGCCCGCAGTAAAAAAATAAAATATACCCCCCCCCAGATTAAAGAAAAATTACCCCCATATTAATAGTAATTATGCCGCAGTAAAAATAAAAAAATATAGCCCAGAAAAATAAAAAATTTTTGCCCCCAGTTTTTAATAAAAAATAAGGCCCCCAGTTTAAAAAAAAAATATAGGCCCCAGTTTTAAATAGTAAAAAAAATTCCCCATATTAATAATAAATATTGCCCCCGTATTAATAAAAATAAGGCCCCTTTTTAAATATAATAATCCCACAGTAATAATAATAAATATATGCCTCCAGTATTAATAATAAATATAGGCCCCAAGTATTAATAGTAAATATATGGACAAAGTGTTAATAATAAATATATGGCCCCAGTATTAATAGTAAATAGACGACCCCATATTAATGAAAATATAGGCCCCTTATTAATGAAAATATATGCCCCAGTATTAAAAATAAATATATCCCCCCGTTTTAAATAAAAAAATATCCCCCAGTTTTAATATTTTTAAAGCCCCCTTAAAAATAATATTATAACCCCCAGTTTTTTAATAAAAAATTTTGGCCCAGAATTAATAGTAAATATGGCCCCAGTATTAATATTAAATATATGGTCCAGTAATAATAGTAAATATTGCCCCCGTTTAATAGTGTAGGCCCCTTATTAATAGTAAATTTCCCCGTATTAGTAATAAATATATGCCCACAGTATTAATTAATATATGCCCATTTTTAATAGTAACTTATCCCCCCGAATCATATAAATAAGGGGACAAAGTATTTAATACTTTTGGCCCCAGATTTTTGTGTAAAAGGGCCCCATTTTTTAATTTAAATATTTGGTCCGTAAAATATAAATACATGCCCTATTAAAATTTAAAAATGTGCCCGCAGTTTTTAAAAAGTTAATATTAACCCCTTTTTTAATAGTAAATTTTTTGGGCCCCCAGTACTAATGGAAAATATAGGCCCCCATTTAATGTAAATACATGCCCCAGTTTTAATATTAAAATATGGCCCCGCTTTAAAGTAAAAAATTTTTCCCCCAGATTTAAAAATAATGTCCCAGTTTTTTTTTAAAAATTTATGCCCCAGTTTAATGAAAAATTTTATGCCCCAGTATTTTTTATAATTTTATGCCCCAGTATTAAAATAAAACTTATCCCCCCAGTATAAGTAAAAACAGGGCCCCATATAATTTTAAAAAAATATGCCCCCTTTTAATAATAAAATAGGCCCCTTTTTAAATAATAAAATATTCCCCAAACATTAATTAAATATATTCCCCGTTTTAATCTAAAATAGACCCCCTTTTAAATAATAAATATATTCCTCAGTACTAATAGTAAATATATGACCCCAGTATTAATAATAAACATATGCTCCCAGTAGTAATAATTAATATAGGCCCCAATATTAATAGTAAACATATGGCCCCAGTATTAAAAGCAAATATATGCCCCATTATTAATAATAAATATATGCCCCCGGTATTAATAGTAAATATATGGCCCCAGTATTAATAGCAAATATAGGCCTCAGAATTAATAGCAAATTTATGCCTCAGTAATAATAGTAAATATTTGCCCCCATAAAATAATAAATAACCCCCCATATTAATACCAAAATTTTTCCCCCAGTATTGTAGTAAATAAGCCTCCTTTAATTATAAATATATGCCCCAGTATAAATATAGGCACCATTATTAATAGTAAGTATATGCCCCAGTTTAAAAAAAAATAGACCCAGTTTTAAAATAGTAAATAATGCCCCCGTATTAATAGAAAAAAATATGCCCTTTTTAATATTAAATATAGGCCCCAGTATTAATAGTAAATAAATACCCCCAGTTTTAAATAGTAATATAGGCCCCCAGATAACAGTAAATATATTTCCCGTTTAATAGTAATATAGCCCCCCCATTTTTTATTAAATATATTCCCATATTATAGTAAATATAGGCCCCGTATTAATAGTACAATCTGCCCCCCGTTTTAATAGTAAATATGGGCCCAAAGTTTAAATGTAAATATTGCCCCCAGTATTAATTGAAATATTTTCCCCAGTATTAATATAAAATATATCCCCAGCATTAAAGAAAATTTTTTCCCCCTTTTTAATTTAAAAATATATCCCCCCATATTAATTAAATATGGCACCGTTTTAAAGAAAATTTTGGGCTCCCGTTTTAACAGAAATGCATTCCACAGTATTAATAATAAATGTATTCCTCAGTATTAATAATAGCAGCCATGCTAAAAAAAAAGAAAAAATTTATCCCCCCTTTCCGGACCCCCTGCGAGTGTCCTCCCGCATTCGGCGGGGAACCCCAGGGCGCAGGGGGGGTGACGATACTGGCCCTCCACTCCCTGCACCCCTATGATTCAGTGAGCACCCCACTCAGGATTGGGAAAGCAGGGACGGAAATGAAAAGTCCCTTCTTTCTCTATAGCAAAGCAGCCGCACGTTATGTACGCTCTATCTCGGAAAAAAGGGTTACAACGGGGAGTTTCCCACGGCTGCACTGAATCAAACAAAAGGGTGGTCAGATCAGTGAGCCGGGGATTTTTGGGGGGGCCCCCCACTCTAGGGGATTAAAATTCAATCATTAAACATTGAAAACAAATGCAGTATTTGGAATTTACAATTGTTTTTAGTAGGAGTCTGTAAACTTTTAAGGCCTTCACTCGGCAAACAAACTGCAACTGCGCTAGAATATTAGAGGAATAAAGGGGGGGGTTTCAAAAAGACGGGGGCCCTCATTTTTTCATCTAATGATGCCGTTTGTTTTTTTGTGTTTACTGGAGTCTAAATTTTTTACATAACTGGGTATAGTTTCTTGAGGGGGGTAGAAAAAAACACAGCAATTTGCCAAATTTTTTTTCCTTTTTATTTTTTTTCTGTTCTTGTGGGATAAAAAGGGGTTTTATTTTTAAATTTTTGGGTTTGGGACAGAATAGGGTTCAAATAATTTTAGTTTTTTTTTATGTTTTATTACTTTTGCAAAATGAAAACACTAGAAAAATAATTTGTTTTATGCCGCCTTAGTCTGACAACCATAATTTTTATATTGTTAATAATTTGTTTTATATTGCAAACCAAAAATTTTTTTGTTTTAAAATTTATTTATTTTTTTTGCAATGAAAAAAAAACAAAAAAGAATGAGACAAAAAAACAAATCATTAATCATTTCACCCAAAAATTCAAAAATAGGTGGACAAAAAGTTTTGGACCCTCAGCCCAAGGCTCGTTAAAAAGGGTTTTTTTCGGAACGGATTTGCCGTGTATTTACGATTGAAATCAGTCTGAAAAGTTGCAGGCCATTTAATATTGGTTTTAATGGGAAATACGTGTCGTCGTTTTTAAGACATGTATTTCCGTCCGTTTGCCGCCCGCGTTTTTTGCGGCCGCAAAACGGGCCGGGAAAAACAATGTGCATGTCAATTATTGGGCCGGATTTCGCAACGGTTTAATAAATTTTAATAAAGGGGGTTGTTTTCCCTGCGAAATACGTGCCACACTAAGTGACACTTATTCCCCAACTGATTTTCAATGATTTTGGAAAAATTTTACGATCGGCAAACCGAGTAAAAAAGTTCTGAAAAAGCCGTGGAAATAGCCTAATACGGTAGCACAACCTTTACCAAAATAATGCGAACAACGCTTCCGGGAACCAAAATGATTTCTTACAAAGTTTGCTGGAAATTTTGACCATTCTTCTTTGGCAAATGCTCCAGGCCTGAGTTTTTTAAGGGTGCCTTCTCCAAACTGACATTTTGAATCTCTCCCCAGGGGTTTATGGGTTTAGGTCTGAACTCATTGTGGCCACTTTAGACGTCTCCTATTTTCTCCCAAACCCTTTTCTAGTGCTTTTTGAAGGTGTTTTTGTCATGTCCTGTGGAAGCCCCTTTGGGGGGACCCCGCTTTTTCACAAGGGCCCCAAATTATGCTGCAAAAAATTTGTTGGGAGTTTCAGATTCATAATGTCATGCCACGTCAAGCAGTCCAGTTCCCGAGCAGCAAAACAACCCAAAACTCAGGGCCTCCGCCAGTTTGAGTAGGGGCCCTGCCTTTTTTTTTGAATGCCCTTTTTTTTCCCCGTAAATCTATGTTGATGCCTTTTCCCAAAAAAGCTCTCTTTTTTCTCATCTGACCAGGAAAAATTCTTCCAAACGTTTTAGGCTTTTCAGGTAAGTTTGGGAAAAAAAATCCCGCGGCATTTTTATGTTGGGGGTAAAAAGTGTGGTCTTCCTGGGATCCTACCAACAGCCCCTTTTCATTCAACGCCGCGGTAGTAGGGTTGACACTGTTGTACACTCGGACTGCAGGGCAGCTTGAACTTGTTTGGATGTTAGTCGAGGTTCTTATATATACACAGTGGTGGCCAAAAGTATTGGCACCCCAGCATTTCTGTCAGATAATACTCGGTTTCTTCCTGAAAGTGATTGCAATCACAAATTCTTTGGTATTAATTTATTCATTTTTTGCTTGCAATGTTTAAAAACACAAAACAGAATGAGACAAAAATCAAATCTTTAAATCAATTTCACCCAAAACTTCAAAAAGGGGCCCGGAAAAATGTATTGGCACCTCAGCCTAAGGCCTCGTTAACATGGCTTATTTCGGAATGGATTTGCCGCCGTATTTACGATCGTAAATCCGTACCGAAATCAGTCTGAAATAATTTGCAGGCCATTTAATATTGGTTTTAATGGGAAATACGTGTCGTTTCAGACGACATGTATTTCCGTGCTGTTTTGCGCCGCTATTTGCGGGCGCGAAAACGGCCGGAGAAACAATGTGCATGTCAATTATTGGGCCGGATGTCGCAATGGATTTACATAATATAATGAATGGGGATTGTAAATCCGTCGTGAAATACGTGCCACACTAAGTGACACTTATTTCCAACTGATTTTCAACTGATTTCGGAACGTATTTACGATCGGCGATCCGACGTAAATACGTTCTGAAAGAAATCGTGTGAACATAGCCTAATACTTGGTAGCACAACCTTTAGCCAAAATAACTGCGAACAACCGCTTCCGGTAACCATCAGTGAGTTTCTTACAATGCTCTGCTGGAATTTTAGACCATTCTTCTTTGGCAAACTGCTCCAGGTCCCTGAGATTTGAAGGGTGCCTTCTCCAAACTGCCATTTTGAGATCTCTCCACAGGTGTTCTATGGGATTCGGGTCTGGACTCATTGCTGGCCACTTTAGACGTCTCCAGTGCTTTCTCTCAAACCATTTTCTAGTCCCTTTTTGGGAAGTGTGTTTTGGGGTCTTTTGTCCTGCTGGAAGACCTCGGGAGGAGACCCAGCTTTTCACATGGCCCTACATTATGCTGCAAATTTTTTGGTAGTCTTCAGACTTCATAATCCCATGCACACAGTAAGCAGTCAGTTCCGAGGCAGCAAAGCAACCCCAAAACATCAGGGAACCTCTGCCATGTTTGACTGTAGGGAACGTGCTCTTTTCTTTGAATGCCTCTTTTTTTTCCCTGTAAACTCTATGTTGATGCCTTTTCCCAAAAAGCTCTACTTTTGTCTCATCTGACCAGAGAACATTCTTCCAAAATGTTTTAGGCTTTCTCAGGTAAGTTTTGGCAAACTCAGCCTGGCTTTTTTATGTTCGGGGAAAAAGTGTGGTTTTCCTGGGTATCCTACCATACAGTCCTTTTCATTCAGATGCCCATGGATGTACGGGTTGACACTGTTGTACCTCGGACTGCAGGGCAGCTTGAACTTGTTTTGGTGTTAGTCGAGGTTTTTATCCACCCTCCGCACAATCTTGCGTTGAAATCTCTCGTCAAAAGTTTCTTATCCGTCCACATCTAGGGAGGTTAGCCACAGTGCCATGGGCTTTAAACTTCTTGATGACACTGCGCACGGTAGACACAGGAACATTCAGGTCTTTGGAGATGGACTTGTAGCCTTGAGATTGCTCATGGGTTCCTCACAAATTTTGGGTTTCAAGTCCCCCAGACAGTTCTTTGGTCTTCTTTATTTTCTCCATGCTCAATGTGGTACACACAAGGAAACAGGACAGAGGTTGAGTCAACTTTAATTTCCTGTCAACTGGCTGCAAGTGTGATTTAGTTATCGCCAACACCTGTTAGGTGCCACGGGTAAGTTACAGGTGCTGTTAATTACACAAATTAGAGAAGCATCACATGATTTTTAAACAGTGCCTGATTTTTAAACAATGCCAATACTTTTGTCCACCCTCTTTTTTATGTTTGGTGTGGAATTATATCCAGTTTGGCTTTATGACAATTTGTTTTGTGGTTTTCCATTGAAGACAAATTAAATGAAGAGCATAATACCAAAGAATTGTGATTGAATCATTTACAGAAGAAATGGTATTATCTGACAGAATTGCAGGGGT
>JAODAL010082957.1:0-11409 GCA_025379985.1 Phyllomedusa bahiana
TAACAAATTTTTTAAAAAAACCAAAGAACCTGCAAAAAAACCCAAACTAAACCTAAGCCCACACAAAATAGGTCACAGAAAAAACCAACCCAAATGATTAATAAAAGTTTTATTAATGAGTCTAAAAACCAACATAAAAAAATAAAGACGGTGTAACAGGGGAGAGGTGACAGCACCCACAGGAACGACAAGGGAATGTGTCAAGAATAACTTTATGAAAATAAAAATACATAAAAATCAATAGAACCAACTGTTTACAGGGCAAAGTGCACACCAAGATAGAAAGGGTTAGGGGGCCCTTTAACCTCCAATGATCAAAATGCATTTATAACAACCGTGTTAACGACCCTCAAAGTATCAGCGTGCAAAAAACATAACACAGGGTATAAAGAAAAGTGCATCCAAAAAGTCCGTTAGCTGAACAAACTGCACATAGGCAATGCTCGCCAACTGTAACAAGACATAAGGACACTGTCTACACCGCTCTTATATTTTACTATGGTTTTAAGACTGATTAATAATCTTTGTATTATTTTTTTGGGTGGTTTTCTGTGCCCATTTTTTGGGTGTTAAAGTTATTTAGTGACCTAAACCCATATTGCCTGACAATCCATGTTTTCCCCCCAAAATTCCCCATCCCTGGGAATGCAATGCTTTTAGGTATCCAGGTGCTGTATTTTACCCATAGCAAAGCTTTTCTTTTATAACCGCTCTGGAAAAATGAAAGCTGCACTCTGGTTTTTTTTTCAAAGGGGCAACAAAGTCTCACTATAAGGCAAATGTTCACACGGCTTAAAATGGGACTTATCTCCCCCATATTTTGCGCCGTATGTGCAAAATAGGGGGCGAGATACGTCCCATCATTACGAAAATCCACGTTCTCAAGAGAACTAGGATTACTCCCTTTTTCCCGGCTCCCCCGGCACGGGAAGAGAAGTACATGTAAATTTATTACGCAATTACCGCCAGAATAAGGAAATTTCTATAGGCCGGGGGGGTGACGCTCCCCCCCCTCTCCCTTAAAAACGGCGTAATTCCCGGGCGAAAACGCCCGCAATACCCTGTGGCCGGGGTTGGAAGGGGGGGCGGGAGCGGGGCAGACGGGGGCCGGCACCTCGCCGGGCCATAGCATTCATTACCAGCGGCATCCCGCGGTAATTCACATGCAGGGGGTAACTAAAAAACCGGGGCCCCAAAGCAAATTTTTGGAGGGGCCCCCCCCCCCCCCCCCCCCCCCCACCTCCCTACCAGACCATGTACCAGGACATGCGTTAGATAAATAGATAATACAGGGGTAAATACCTCCCCATACTAACATATACTGCTACCAACAAATCCTATACCAAAACCAACATTACCAAAACCTACTACAATGGCCCGGATTTACCGCCAAACATGACCACAATTACACCTGGACTGAAAATACCCTACACTATTACTGATCAGTACACAAAGACCAATAGTACCGTCATATAGTGACCATAAGTGGTATATATTAGTGTACACAGGCTCTGCAGACTGTATATTACCTCCAACAGGACCAAAAGGGGTTAGACACCAGTGTACACAGGCCTGTAGACAAAAGGGGAAATTACAGTGTAGTTACATCTTGTACTCACAGTGACTTCTCTGACGATCGTTGACCCCCCCTTTGTTCTGCATCCGGCCCACCCCGCCATCACATGACGTCCCCCCCACCACTTGTTCCTGCAAAATTTAACACAAAGGGCGCATTATAATTTCGCCACTTTGGGGCGAAATTTGCCCCTGATAATGTGGGGGCCGGGGGCGGCCAACAAACTATTAAAGTCCGCGCCCTCCCATGTGTAGGGCGCAAGGGGTGCGGGGCTGCGCCTAATATTCGCCGCCGAGGAGGGCGCTCAAAAACATGGGGGGAAAAGTTCCCTCGCCTCGCCTGGTGGGCGCATGCGGGATTTGCCCTCACATTATTCCGATTCGAACAGGGGGAAAAACACGAAAATCTTTTAAAGATGTCCGGGGCGGAGTAAAATCAAAAAATCCCTTTATAAAGGCTGGAGCTTCACAGCTCGGATCACCGCAGATTTTTCGGGCATGAGACAGAGGAAAAAGTCAGTACAAACGGCGTTTTGCTCCGGGGATTTTTTGGGTAGAAGAAAACAAAACGGGGGCAAACATCACAGCAAAAACATAAACAAAATACTTGCCGTCTGAGCCTTACTAACAGAGGTGATTCCCCCTCACTTTTTCACCCCCCTTGGGGGGTTGGGGTCCCCCCTACACTGGTTTTAACCCCCGGGGGGAAGGGGGAAACCCCCCCTCCACCCCAAGGAAGGGGGGTTTTAAAGAAAACTGGGAAGGTACAGCCAAAACCGCCCAAAAAGCCCCAGGGCTTTTACCTGCCAGGGGGAAAACCCCTTTTAAAATTTTTTCCCCCCCCCCCCCAGCCAGGAAAAAACCCCCCTGAGTTTTTGGCCCCCATGTGAGAAAAAAGCCAAAAAACCATCCCTTTGGCCCCTTTTGGGCCCCCTTTTAAAAGGGGGCCATATTTTTCTCCAAATTTGGAAAAGCCCGACCCAAATGGGGCTGGTAAGCCGGGTAAAAATTTTTTTTACCATTTAAACATTTAAATGGGGGGTTTCCCCCGAAAAAAGGGTTTGGGGACGGGCCCGAAAATCCTTTAAATTTAAAAATTTTCATTGGCCCTTTTTCTTTTTTTTTTTCCCAAACCAAGGCTCCCCTTAAAGTCCTTGGGGGGCCCCCAAAGGGGGGGCCATTCCCGTTTTTTGGACCTTTTTTCCCCCCCCAAAAGAAACCAAAAAATGTTCCAAAGGGGGGAACCCCGGGCCCCTTTGGATTAAACCCTGTAGGGATTTTCCCACCGTCTAAATACCCCTCTCCAAAATTGGTGCAATTTTCTATGAGCGCATTTGATTCCATTCCTGGTTTTGGGGGGGGCCCCCTTTTTCAAAGGGGAACAAAAAATTGAAAGGCCACGGGGAAAAAAGGTTTTTTTTTCCCTTTTGGGGGGGGGGTGCCATCCCTTGGGTAGGCCCTAAATTACTAAAAGTCCCTTTGAGGTTTAAGCCCCAACCCTCATACCCGTTATGGGAGGCTTTTTTTACTATGGCTTTTTTCCCGGCCCCACGGGTTTTCTTGAGCACAAAGGGGCTCCCCCAAACCCACTTTGGGCCCCAGCCCCAATTCACCTTTTTTCAACTTCCCTCACAAAAATTCCTCTGGAAGTTTGGGCCCCAAAACGACCTTTTCTGGCCCAGGTTTCTTAGATTCAAAAGCTCCAGCCCCGGGGTTTCCCAAAAAAACTGACCTTTTGTGGACTTTTTTTTTCCTTTTGTTGGGACTGTAGAGTACCCCCTTGGACCCCTTTTGGGACACCCCTATGTCCGGGCGTCCAAGAAAAGGCCACCCTTTTAAATTGCAAAAATTTGTCTTTTTTTCCAACGGGGGGCCATTTTTCCCCCCTTTCCCCTGTTTTCCCTGGGCCCCTCCATTTCCCAAAAAATTTTTTTATTGGGGTCGTAAAACCCCGGGTTCCCCTTTGGAAACCAAAACCCCGCCTTTTAAAACCCCGGGGGTGGTTTTTCCCCCATTTTCCGTACTAAAAACCCCAAACCGCCCTCATTTAGCTGCTAAAAAACCCCCTATGGGGGTATTTTCCCCCCCTTGGGTTGTGGACCCCCCGGGGATCCCTTTTGGGCCAAGGGGGGGGAAACTTATTTTGGGATTCCAAACGGGTGGAAAGGCCCCAACTTCCCTCCCAACCCTTCCTTTTAGGGTTTTTTTCCCAAAACCCTTGGGGTTAAGGGGAAACAAGGGGAAATTGAGTCCAGGTTTTCCTTTCACTTTAACGGGGGGTGTGGCAAAAATTTTGGGGACCCCCTCTAAACTTGGGAAATCCTTGCAAACCGGAAGGGGGTTTCCAAGGGTTTCGGATAGCATTAGTCAACCACTTTGGGTCCCCCTTTAAGGGCCCACCAGGCCATCACCCTTTTAAAACCTTAAAATTTTCGGGGAAAACCCCTTTTTTTCTTGCCCCGGGCCTCAGCCCAACCCTTTAAATTTTGGCCAAAAAAAAACGTCCCTTTTCCCCGGTTTCCCCCTAAGGCCCCCTAACCTGGAGGGGTACCCCAAAAAGGCGCCCCTTTGAGGGACCCCCTGTTACCTTGGGGGTTGGGGGTTTTTTTTGAAAAATTTTGGGAACCAAAAATGAGGGAAACCCCTCTCCCTTTGGGGCCCCCCTTTTTACTTCCCCTTTTTCCAGCTTTTTCCTTTGGGTTAGTGCTGGAAAGTTCCCCCCCTAACTCCCCGGAGGCGAACTCGGTTCAAGGGACTTTCCTCGGGGTCCCCAGCCAGGACAGACGGGGGAAACCCACGGGCTCCTCCGTCCCGTGCAGACAATAACCCTTTTACCACGGAACTGGGCACATTTTTTTATTTCCCCAAAAACCCCAGAACAAGGGGAAATCACAGCCTATGATTAAACTGTGGGGGTAGCTCGCAGACACCCACCTCATGTCTTGCTGCCCGAGGGGGTTTTTAGGGTGAGTCCGGTTTGGGTAGTCCCTGGTTCCCCGTGACTCAATCACCCAATAGGGCTGGCCGATTTGGTCCGCCCACCACCGGCCTGCACCAGGGTCCCCAAAATTCCAATCCATGAGGGTTTTGACGGTGTGTCCATTATTTTAATGGTGCATACCCGCCATTTCCCCCAGTCTCAAGTGTGGTGTAAAGCCTTTCAATCAATGACGTACGCCTTAACCACAATCCCTGGTCCCCCAAAGTAGGACACTGTGGGCGACGTGTCCGAGCCATTTCATCGCCCCGCAGATGATGGGGGGCCCCGGGGCTCTGGGCAAAGGGTCCTTTTGGGGTTTTGGGAACCCTTCCCCCCTTCTCACCCCGCCGGGGTCCCCCCCCCCTCGGGGCCCTTTGGACCCCTTTTGGGGCAGGGAATTTTTACCCCAAGCTGACTCCGGGATGAGCCTTGGAGGAACCCTCGTGCACAATCTCCACAATGGAGACAAGCCTCCCCGGCTTTTGGGGTCCTGACCCCCCCCACACCGCTGGGTCCCCAGGGTAAGGGGCCGCAAAGAAGCGGGCCCCCAGAAACCCGCTCTTTTCCCCGGACCGCTGAAGACGTTCGGGCTGCGCCACTTCTGGTGAGGGGAAAAGGGGCAAAATCTGTGACCGACTGGGTTTTCTGGGTCGAACCCCAGGCTAATTCCTGGGGCCCGGACCCCAGGTAACCCCCAGTCGGGGTAGGGATCTCCCCTTTCACCGCGTGTGTTCCCCTTGGGGTCTTCACTCTCAATCGAAGAGGGCCTTTTTTCTCGCCCGGTAAGAAAGGGGGGCCCGGACGTCAGCCCCCTGGTCCCCGGTACTGCCTCTCTCAGCATCCTCTCAAAGGTGCGAGAATGCCTCCACGTCAAACAATGGGGCATTTTAAGTAAACTTTCAGCACCACTTGACGGGCGTGGAGGGGCCCACCTTTGCCCCCTCTGGGCTTGTAGTCAGACCTGGGCGCTGCGTAAAGCCAGGTTTTTCCCGTTGTTTCCTTTTTGGGTCCCGGGGTCTCAAAAAGAGGCGGTTGGGCTCGCTTGAGCCCGCCGGGCTCCTCGTGGGCCTTTTGCTTGGGTTGCCCCATTAGCTGGAGGTTGGGTTGCCTGTAAAACGCTTTACCACTCATCCATTTTTGGTGTCTCCGCTGTTCACGTTCCGCTTTAATCCACACATATATTGGAACCACTTTTTGCTGCCTGCTCTTTAAGAGAATTGTCTCTTTTAAAAAGCCCATACACCTCCACCAGGTGAGCTTGCACACTCTGGGATCACCGCATGAGTCTTTTAGGATGAACAGAGGCAGAAATCAGGCAAACGGGCTTGGTCCGTGGGTTTATTGTAGAAGCAGAACAAAAAAAACGGATGGGAAAAAAATGCCCAAAAAAATAAACAAAAACTTTCTCGTCTGAGCGTTACTAACAGAGGGGTAGTTTCCCCACTATCACCTTTTTGGGGCCACACTGCTTCCCCCAGTGTGAACACCTCCACCCCAAAGGGAGACTGAGGGGACAGCCGACGCCCAGTCAGCTTCCTGCTGACCTTTAAAACAGCCAGGAAAACCCGGGTTTGGAGCCCTGGGGAGTAAGCACCACCCCGCTCTTGCTTACTCCCAATGAAAGGCCACCCAGGAAAGGTGGACCGACTAACGGATTTAAAAAAGGTCGACATTTGTACTGTCTCACAAAATTTTTCAACGGCCTTTTTACTCCACCCAAAGGGCCCCTTTTCTTGGGCAGCTCCTGGACTCTCCCAAAAATTCCAAACCCGGCTGGGATATATACTCCATTGTAGACCTACCCAGCAGCGGTCTTACAAGGCGTAAAATATTATAAGAAATAGAGCTCAAACCTCATAAAGAAAATAGAATAAAAAAAAAACACTTTCCAAAAATCTAAAGACGCAATAAACAAAATTAGGATATTGGGAAAATTCCGGGAAATACAGTAATTTTAAAATTCTGAAAACTTTTTCTCTTGGAGAAACCGCCAACAGAATAGGAGCGACAGTGAACCTTAAAAAAATATGGGGAATTTGGACCAACAAAATCAAAGGGGAACAGTTCAAAATACAGTAAAAAACAGAAAGACTGATTGGCTGAGCTAGCGGGGGGCTTGGCTATCCCGCCAATCAACCGAGCTACTGTCCCCTTGAGTCTAGGGAAACGGGGCAATGAAATCTCGGCCCCCCCACGCCGGGCGGCATGGGGAAATAAAGAAATCATTTTTTTTAAGTTAAAATATTTTCTGAAAAAAACTGAAACCTTTTATAAAAAACATTAAAAATTAATAAAATCCCAAAAACGCGTTTTTTTCCCCCCGAACCGGCACTACAAATCGGGAATTGGGATATTCGCAATTGCCGGAAATACAGTAATTTTAATTCGAAAACTATTCCATTGGTCGGCATAAACCCAAACCAAACAAACAGGACAAATGTCCCATTAAAACCCATGAAACTTTTTACCAAAACAGAAAAGGAGCACAGGGGCCCCCTTAAAACCTATGGAGAAAAAAAGACCAATCAAAATCAAAGGGGGACAGTTCAAAATACAGTAAAAATGCAAAAAGACTGATTTGGCTGAGCTAGCGGGGGGTTGGCTATCCCGCCAATCAGAGCGCGAGCACTTTCCTTTTAGCCCAATGGAGATCGGGGCATGAAATCTCGGCTCTCCGCGCCCTGCGGGAGGGGTAAAAAATAAAAAAATATTTTATTAAGGTAAAAAAATTATCAAAAAGAGCTGAAACCTTCTCTAAAATAAATCAGTTTAAAACCCTAGCAACGCGTTTGCACCGAACCGGCGCTCTAGGGGAATTGCAATAGAGAGAACACCGGAAATACGTAATTCAAATGTTTAACTCTTCTCATTGGTCGGGATAAACCCCCAAAAAAACAGACGAAGTGGCCATTCTAACCTATGGAGGAGAAGACCAAACAGAAAGGAGCGACAAGGGGCCCATTAAACCTATTGAGAAAAATTACCAATCAAAATTTAAAGCGGGGGCACAAAATACAGTAAAAAGGCAAAAAGGCTGATTGGGGTTTAGCACGGGGCTTGGCTATCCCCAATCAGAGCCAGCACTTTCTCAAGAGTTTATGGAAAAAAAAATGCAGAGCAAGCTCTATTGTGATTGGCTAATTTTTAAAAAAGGCGCGGTTATTTGGGCCAAAGGGAGAGCAGCGACCTCTTATGGGGGTTTTTTAATGCAATCTGGAATAAAACTGTACATGGGCGAAATCAAAAGAAAAACTACAAATTGACCGATTTAATAAAATGCAATAATATTGGGGGGAACAAAAAAAAAATTTTAAATTTAATAAATTCATGTTTTTTCTTGATTTTCGTTAGCCAAGGGTCAATAGTAGGGGGGCGCCCTAAACATTGGTCAATACTCCTCCAAGGAAAAAAGGGTCCCTGACCTCCTATCCCATTGGCCGAAAATAGCCAAGCCCCCGCTAGCTCAGCAATCAGTCTTTTCCGTATTTTTACTTAATTTTGGACTTTTCCCCTTTGAATTTTATTTGGGCCAAAATTCTCCAAGGATAAAGGTTTACTTCCCCCTACTGATTGGGTGGTTTATGCCGACCCCAAAGAAATACTTTCAGAAATTTTAATTAAATGCTTTTCCCGGCAATTTTTCCCAAAATTTCCCAATTCCGATATTGCCCGTTTTAGATTTTTTTGGAAAGTGGGGTTTTTTTTTAAAGTATTTTTTATTTTTTAGGGTTTTAGCTCTTTTTCTTAATGTTTTTCCCCTTTATAAAGGCGAATTTCGAAAACAACTCCCCGCCGCACGAGGGGGCCCGGAGTTTCCCCCTTTCGATCTTCTTCATGTTTCCTCTCAATTCCGTTCTTGCTTCCTTCGCCTCCGCCGGAGCATTTTAACCCCAAAACAACCCCGGCGCCCGTCGGACTGGCAGGGTCAATGCCCTCACTTTTGCCGACCCCGCGATCGTACATATCGGTTTTTCGGCGCGCCGGGAAAGCCTACAGGCGCCCCCACCCCCCCATTGCCCCCCCCTTCATGTGAGGCGCACTGAAAGTGGGGAACCTGCGCCTAACACCCATCCCGCGTCCGACAGCGGATTCGGGGCCCGGGAGGCGCAGAAATACCCAGAAAACAGGAAAAAAACCCATATAAATTCGCCCAAATATCTTAGAATTCTGTCTTTTTCCCCCAAACCCGCCCCCCTGGCTAATGGGGCCATTTACAGGCAGGTTTAGATAGGAAAAATGGGGCCCTAAATTGGGAAGGTTTAGGTACCAATAGAGTGCCCATATAGGCAGGAGGGTTTAGGTAGCATAGGGGGGCCCAAAAGGAGACAGGGTTAGGGGGGCTATAGGGCCATATAGGTAGGCAAGCTTTAGGGGGTATAGGCAAATAGGGTTCACGCAGCTATAGGATATTCAGGCAGGCAGACTAGACAAAAGGCAGCCTTTTGGGGGCTATGCAGGGAGGCTGGGGTTTTAGGGAGGTAGGGGGCTATAAAGGGGCTTAGGGGTAAAAAAAGGCGCTTAGGGGGGGAAAAAGGGGGCTTAGGGGTATAAGGGGGCTTAGGGGTATACGGGTTTTTCCGCCCACGAGCTGCCCGAAGAACATTGTACCTGCACATTTTTTCCTTTCCGGAAACCGGGAAAACGCTAAATCTATCCCCCGCAGTAGAACGCTTCATAGATTCAGGTGCATTTACATCTAATGCACGCTAAAAAAAAATGATATTGAGCGCAAAAAATACCTGTCCTCATGGTTTGTTGGGAAAAAAAAATGATAAGTAAAAAAAAGGTGGGAGAGGGTTTGGTGTAGGAGAGGGGGATCGGGTGGGGAATGAATGGACGGCGACTGATGGGACCAGATTTTTTAAATAAAAGGAGGCCCCAACATTTAGAAATAAGGAAAGGAGATGAGGACAGAGAAGCCCGGACACGGGAAAAAAAAATGTGTTTATTTGCGTCAAAAGCTAGACCCTTTTATTAGCGCCAAAAATCTTTAAAATACGGTTTTTTGCTCCAAAACCCAAAAAAAAATTGATTCTTGGAAAAAAACCTTAAAAAAACTTATTTTTGGCTTCAGGCGAGGAAAAAGTTATTAGGGGCAAAATCAGAAAAAAAAAATTATTTTAGTGTCAAAAAATGTAAAGAAAGTTTTTTTGCGCCAAATTTTTCCGAAAAAAAAGTATTTTTTAGCGCCCGAGGCGGGGATAACGTTTTTGTGCAAAAAAATTTTAAAAAAAAAATTTTTTTTGTGTCAAAAAACAAAAAAAAACGAATTTTGCGCCAAAATCCGTAAAAAAAAAGTATTTTTAAGGTCAGAGGCGAGAAAAACGTTTTTGCCGCAAAAATCTGTAAAAAAATTATTTTTGTCCAAAAAACGTAAAAAAACGGTTTTCTTGCCCCAAAAATCTGTAAAAAACGTTTTTTTTTGGGCGTCGAAGCGGATAACGTTATTAACCCAAAAATCAGTAAAAAAAAATATTTTAGTGAAAAAAAATTAAAAAAACCCGGTTTTTTGCGCCAAAATGCGTAAAAAACGTATTTTTGGCGTCAGACGCGAGATAACGTTTTAGCCCCAAAAATCAATTAAAAAAAATTTAGTGTCAAAAAAGTAAAAAAAACGGTTTTTTTGCGGAAAAAACCCGAAAAAAATTTTTTTTTTGGGTCAGAGGCAAGATAACGTTTTTGGCGCCAAAATCTGTAAAAAAAAATTATTTTGTGCCAAAAAACTTTTAAAAAAATGGTTTTTTGGCCAAAAATCCAAAAAAAATGGTTTGGCGCCAAAATCCGTAAAAAAAATTTTTTTTTCCCATCATCATAGAAGAAAAACCTTTTTTTAGCACCAAAAATATGTTTAAAAAGGATTTACTCAAAAATCTGAAAAAAAAGATTCTGACGGCAAAATCTGTAAATAAGTATTTTTAGCGAAAAAAATATGATTGGCAAAAAAATTTGTTAGCGCCCCAAACAGGATCATTTGTTTACAAAAGGTACAAAAAAGGACTCTTAGACACTAGTAGCAGTTTGATAAGATAAAACCCTTTGTTACACCCACTATAGGTGGGGACTTGGGGCTTGGGGGTTTTTTATTGAAAATTTACAGCAGAAAACGCGCTAAAAACGCGCCAAAAGACGTCCGCCCTTTTTATAGATCCTTAGTAAATTTTTGCCTGGCTCTGGGTTTTTTTTAAGCTTTTTGCAAAATACGACTGAAAAAACGACGAAAAAAAAAAGCCAGTTAGACAGCAGGGCGTTTTTTTCAATAGATCTAGGGGAGAGATTACAGCGTTTTTTTTAGCGTTTTTAGAAAAGAAAAAAAAAGCTGAAAAAAAAGGGTTTTTCTGTGAGTGAGGGACATAGAAGGGGGCCTGAATTTACCGATGGCCGCCCTGACCTCAGTCCTGATGCATGTTGAAGACCAGCATATGGAAAGCCAAATTAAATACATCTCCCCCTTTAACCTTTAGAGATTGACCGAGCTTTTTTGTATCTGTTCCTAGACTTGTGTCTCATAAATGGTGGTGAACTCCACTAATGCTACAACTGTAAATTGTCTAATCCACTAAGGGGCCGTTCACACGGGGCCCCCCCCCCCCCCCCCCCCCCCCCCCCCCCACCCCCCCCCCCCCCCCCCCCCCAGTGCAAATAGTGGTCGCCAAACCAAACGGATTTGCACTGTTTTCGGGAGTGCAATCGGTCAACCCGGGGAACGGTTTTTCCCCTGCGGTTTGGGGAGAAAAAAACCCCCCGTTCACATAGATTGGGTTCATATTCCGCCGAAAACCCGGGAAAGAATGAAAATTTTTCTATGTTTTTTTTGGGAAAAACCGCCCGGCGGGGAAACCCCATGATGGGGAACG
>JAODAL010082958.1:0-11409 GCA_025379985.1 Phyllomedusa bahiana
GGGATTGGTTTTCCGCGCGAAAGGGGGGGGCCCCCCCCCCGCTGTTTTAAATTTGGGTTGTAAAAAAGGCCTGAAGTCTTCCACCATCTTGAAGTTTCTGAAAATGGCCGGGAAAACTGTGCTGCACTTCACCCTTTCCTACAAAGCCACAAAACCTCCTCGATTGAAAAGCAGCAGAACGGCCCCCCCCCAACAAATCTGATATGCGATGTTTCCACCCTTTGGAACCCCAGCCTACATGTTGGACCGACTGTATGAACAAGAAAGGCCATTAACGTTTTTTTGATGATCCAGGGGACATGAGTATCCCTGTGTAACTTTGATGTCAGACGTGGCAGCTCTGCGTGACCCCTGCCTTTGTTGGGGCCCATTCGAGGAGGCCACGTTTTTGTCATCGCCAGGACTAGGGGATAATAACGATTCCACTGCTTCATGTCCGGAAACAGATGCAAAAATCTGTCGGGGGCAGGGAGGAGACTGGGACTACATCTCGCACCACAGGCCCGGGTGGACGGAATGGGGGAGGAGGGGGGGAAACATTGGAGCGAAGCATTGTCGGTGAAAAGTGGATTTTCTACCCGGGTACAAAAGGAGGACAGACACTGGGGGAGGTAGAGGGAGAGGGGAAACGAGGCAAAAGACCCGGAAGCACCGTGGTATTATCATGGGATGGAGGCAGGAGCCCTGGGAGCACTTGTCAAGGGCCTGCAGCACTGTTTCCCTGGCTAGTACAGCCAAATAGTCACATCAGGCCCGGGGGATGACTTCGGTCTGCACCCTATTGGACCCTTGCTACCGGCCCCAAAAAGGGAGCCTTTTCCCACTATTGAAGGGGGGGAAAAACTCAAATACTAAGGGAAATCCTCCCAGCATTGGCCACTGCCTATGGCGGGTCGTCCTGACAGGCTGTCCCGGGGGTTCTTCAGCGCCAGTATACTGCCCCGGTGTGGGGAAAGGTGGGGGGGGTTGGAGCATACCCCCTCCAAAAAGCAACAACCTAAGTCTGGAGTCACTGTGAGAGCTTTCCCTTTACCCCCCAGGGGAGGGCATCACCAGCAGCAGCAGGACCTGAACAGAACCCGAACAACAGATGGGGGCCACTTTGGGGGCGCACTCTGCCCCCCCATTAGAAGATCCCTGGGCTACTGGGGACAAACTGGATTGTGGCCCAACTTCCGAGTTTTTCAGGGGAGAAACTGTCCTGCCCGCCAGTAGTGTGGCTCAGAGCGGGGTTTTCAGTGCGGGGGGGAAAACGTTTCCCCCAAAAAGAACCCCTTGTCCACGGAAAATTTTGGAACGACGACCTTTTGCAAGAGAAACAGGCGGGATCGGACAGGGTTTTCCCCACACCCAAAGCCTTAGGCTCAGAAAATCACCATGACGCCTCACCCAAAATGTGAGAAATGAGTCTGGGTTTAAAATTTCCCGCCCCACCCCTATTCTGATGTCGCCCCCCCCTGAAGCCCACATTCTGCTGCCAGTTTCTCCCTCTGCCACCAACCATCTTTTCAGGGCGGAATTTCCCCCCCTCCACCTTTTCATTGTGCCCCCCCTGACCTCATGCTGCTGCTCCGGGGACCTCCCCACTGTGTCTTGTGCCACTCGTGGCCTACCCTTTTTTTGCCACTTCAAGAATGTCATTGTCCACGTCCCCGAACTCACGGCTGCGCCCTACCTCCACACTGGTGATTGTCCCCCATGGCCACTCCTGTTTTTTTCCCCCCCAGAAAGTCATTGTGCCCCTTTCTACCTCAGCTGCTCGTGGCTGCTGCCGTGAATCCACACGTGTCATTGTGCCCCCTTGCCTGTCCCGTTTTTTTTCCCCTCCAAATGTCATTGGCCACTGTTACCCCATGCTGCTGTGGGTGCCGCCCTCACCCCCCACACTCTGTCACTAATGTTGCCACCTGAGCTCTCAGCTTGTTTTTTTCCAGCTTTTGCTGGCATGACTTTATCAGGCTGCATTCCCGCTTGAGTTTTTTGGTCAGTTTTGCCCTCTTAAGTGCCCAGGGAATTTTATAGTGAAGTGATTCTAAGAGTGACAGCAGTCATCTGCGTGTCATGCTAAAACACAACATTGTATGAAGACCAAACCAAGCTCCCTCTGCATATTTAAGCATGGCACAAGGTTCTACAGCACCCTGCAGGCTCTGTGCAGCCTGGAAATAGCTGTTTTTTAACGCAATTCGTGCCGAAGTAATTCGGACCGAAACGCATTTTGTCGGAAAATTCGGCGAAGTGACGGAATCGAATTTTTGAGAAATTCGCCCATCTCTAATAAAGAAGGATCCAGCTGAGGCGCTGGAACGTCCTCCAGGGAAAAGGATACACTACATGGCAATAAAGTGGCTGCTGCTTAAATAGTAAACGCAGGAACCACGTCACCCCGTAGGAGCCAAGAAATTTACATTTTATAATAAAGAGTGTAAATTTCAAAATCGCAGTTAACAGGACCAAAAGCGTGCGCATGCGCGGGGGAAAACAACGATCGCTGAAGTAGGTAGAACAGCTCGAGCATGCGTTTTATATAATATGCTTACACATAGAGTGCGGACAGAAATGTCAGGAGATTAGAAAAGATAAAGAGCGCAGGCGCGACTAAACAATTTGCGCCGCCCAAACAAAGCCAACCTCGCCGGCATACCACACATCGCGCCCTTTGCCCAGAATATCTGGACAGACTATCACCAAATATTGAATTCATGATTGATATAAATACACACACATTCCCAGCATGAAGAAAAAGGGTAGACAGCCAAATACAAGGAAACAATAGAGGGGCTCTCTTAGAGGTACAGCCCAAGCAAGCAATAGATAGTAGCATATAATAAGCAGCTGAATATAAGGGAACAATAAAGGGGGGCTCGTTTTAAATGCAAATTAAACAGCAGCAGGCAGCAGCAGCATATTAACCAAAAAACAAAAATTTATAATAGAGGATAGGAAAACAAAACTGGTGAAAGAGGTGTTTTAATTTATAATAGAATGATAGAAAACTAAAAGGGGATGAAATAAACGATGTAAAAGAGAGGACTCTTTAGTCCAAAAGGCTGGACAGTTTTTAGACGAAAATATCCAATTGGCTTCTCTCTGCAAAATCTTTTTTTTCATAATCTACCTTACGAAGGTAAAGAATGAACAACCTCAACAACTGAAAAAGAGGTTGCTAGTGGATTCTCACCGGTGTCTCGAGTTCATGTGTCCTAGCAATGGTGGGTGTCACGATTATGTTTAACATCCCCAACAAGCTCCAGGATTTTCGCCCACTTCCCGGATAGCCCCTTCCATCATACATCAGCGGGCAAGGCATGTGGCTTGGTAAAACTACCCTCTAGTTTTGAAATTTGGCATAACTGAACAGTTTAAAGGATTTTCCAATGTATGGTCAGTAACACTTTTTGAAAACATGAATGTATAAACATGCCCTCCCAACTTCCACATTTAAACATGCCTGTAACATTGGGGCAAAAGCCACATCATGGTTGATGTAGGCGGAATAAAATGGCTAATGACCAATGAATCGCCAATGTTTTTGCCCCGTCTATAAGTAATTCTAGGGTATAAATCAACAAAATCTTTTAGAGAAGGGTCCTGAGATTAGAATTGGCCAGAAGTTGGAAATAATTTCCCTAACCCTTTGTGCGGCACAGTCAAATGTTCCTACTATCCTAACCGTGTTAGAGACTACTGGCTTTTTTTTTTTTTTGATAGTAGGATGCTCGATCAGCCGAACGAGCAAAATGGTAGGCTTCTGTAATATATTTTTGAGGATAGCCCCGTTCAAATGAATCTAGCCTCAGATATTTTGGCTTCCTGTTTTAAAAGATGACAGTGATGAGCATTTTCTTCAGACCCGGAAAAAACTGCCCCTTCGGTATGCCCTGATGTAGCGGAAGGAATGGTGACTATCCCACCGTAAAGAAAATATTCCCTGCTGTATGCTTACGTTTACAGCGAAGTCTCTAGGGCACCATTAGGTCCTTTAAAGATCTTACGTCCAGAAATACCAATTCGGACTCGTGTATCACCGAAGTGAACCCCTAGACCAATCTGATTAATGTTTTAATTGGTCCACAAATTTTTGAAAAAGAATATCTGAACCAGTCCACAAAATCAAAATGTCTTCAATATACCGCCCCCAAAAAAGAATACAGCCCTGAAATCACAAAAATTGTTCAGAAAATACTATAGTCCGTTCCCCCCAGCCCAGAGGAGATTAGCGTAGGAGGGAGCACGGGGGCTCCTGATAGCTGTTCCCCCCGAGCTGGTGGTAACACCGACCATTAAACAAGAAAAAGTTGTGAGTTTTAAAACATACTCCAATAGTTTCAAATACAAATGCTCCATGGACACGAAGAAAAATGCTTCTAGTTTCCAGAAAAAAATGGACTGCCTCCAAGCCCGCATGGTGTGGGATTGAACTATAAAAATGACTCTACATCAATATGCAGAGCCAGGTTTAGAATCCACACTGAGGCCATCCAGTTTAAAACAAAAGGGCAGTTTATGTCTCTGAATATGATGGTAAAGAAGAGACTAAGGAGACAAATGTTTGTCGATGTATACGTTGCATTTTGTGTAAGGCTATTTATGCCCCGAAACGAAATTTGGTCGGCCCTTTAAGGGGAACAAAGCCCCTTATGGACTTTAGGTAATCATTTAAAAAAGGGGGCGGTTTTTGGAGAGCCTGGCAGCATAAAAGGCAAATTCATGTTTGTCAATGAGGTCTAAAGCCAGTGCCCCCTTTAGTAAGGATTCCAAAATTTGGCCCTAAATCTAGATGCCGGATTAGAAGGGAAAAAGGCTGTAGCCAGACCGGTCATTAAGTAACGTAAGACACATATTACAGTAGTCTTCGTGATCTAGACAACAACATTTCCCCCTTGTCGGAGGGTTTGAATCACAATTTGTGTGGTCTTGTTCTAAAAATTTTTAATCCAAATACTCATCTTTTGAGAGGTTAAAGTGTTTTTCTTCATTCCTCTCCTGCCAAGAGTAGGGTGTTCTATAGCATCGCATACAACACGCACAAAAGTGTCAAACGTTCTGTTTTTCAACAGGCGGCCCTTTTGGTAAATTTTCAAACGGGAGACTGGAGAAGGGCCCTTTTTAGCGGTTCCCTCTCTCCTTCCTTCCAACAAGTCCGTTTAAAAACGTTTCATCCGAGAGGTTCACTCGGGTCAAAAAACCCAAATCATGACATTCCCGGTCATCAATCAACTTGAAAAATGTTTTCCATTTCAATTTGCGTGCAAAGAAATGAATTCCTTAACCCATCCAAATGCTGAAATTGAGTTACTTGGTACAAAGGAGTCCTTTATTCAAAACAGACAACTTCAAATCATCGTAAGGGCTCTATGAGACAAAATTAATGACCTGATTTGCCTGAATAATCTCATGTTCCTTAGATGTTAGTTGGTCTGTAGGATTTTTTTCTAAAAAAGAAGCGAAGAAACTGGGGGTGACGTGGGTTCCCGGCGTGGTATCGGACACTTTACTATTAAGCAGCAGCCACTTTATTGCCGTGTAGTGTATCCTTTTCCCTGGATGACATACCAGCGCCTCAGCAGAATCCATCTTTATCCATTTGGACCTGTTTATAAGCTTTATCAGAAGGGACGGTGAGCATTGTTCTCCTTTTTGCATCATTATTTTTTGATATTGGGGGATACTAGTATATTTCTTGCACTGTCCCCCTGATGAACCCACTTCATCTGGGGGGAAACGCGTTGGGTAGAATTTATGGGGTAAGATTTATGGGATATTTGTTGGTTATATTTGTATTTATTCCTTATTATTTTGGTAGTGGAGGTTTTTTTTGCACCTTTTTTGTGGTATTTTTTGGTGCTTTTGTTTTTTTATAAGTTATATGTGAGGTATTGCCCTAGGGATTTGTAGGGGTCTAAAGGATAGGCTCCTGATGGGTCGCCCTTTTTCAGGGCGGTCACCCCCCTCGTCATATTTCAGTCCTATAGATAGGAGTTATAGGGATTTGCAGGGAATACTTCTTGCATTACTTTTTTTTGAATGTGGATTCTTAATAAAAGTTATATTTTAGACTATCTATTTTTTGCCTGAAGGTATTTGGTGGTTTACGGAATTTTGTATTAGAAAAATTTGTTTATAGCCCCATTGGTGCGCCTTTATTTTATAAATCTTTTATACATGTCACAGAAGAAGATTAAAAATGTTTTGTAATTTGTCTTCTTAAAGTCTCACTTGCCAAGCTATTCCCTGTTCATGCAATTATTTGTGGAACTCATCTGTTTGGCTTTGATACATTAATCAGCAAAACAGGGTAAAGCGAGAGCATTAATTACAGATACAGTAATCTACAGGTGGAATTCTCTTAGGCTTTTGACAGCTGTGTACACAGGAAAGTGGCATAACGTTGAGAGTAACATGTTTTGCAGATTACTTGAGGATCTATACTCTATAACAAGGCAGGAAAACAAGATAGCAAGAAGAGATTTAACTCCTCTACAAATCATGTGAAATATTGCTTATTTGTTCCTCATAAGAACCAAGCAAGTTTTTGCATTAAGGAAGATAGGAATCTTTAGCAGTTTTGCCTCACAGCAGTTCCTCAGTCATAATCTTTTTAATATTTACATATATTTAAATTATTTTCGCGTAACATATGAGGTGGACATCATCACAAATAGACACGGTCTGGATAAAGAACAAGAACTGACCATAACTAGCTTCTCATGAATCTTTCTCTAAATCATTTTCTAACGCTGATCCTAACGCCAGACACCAATAACCCTTCTCTGTCTATCCCTAAAGATAACCCTAAGCTACAACTGACCCTGACACAAACAAGAGGACACTAGGACTCAAAGTTAACTAAGACTGGACACAGCAAACAAAGACTAAACAAAAAGAATGAGAAATGTAAAGAATCCAGGAATAGTGTTGACGTTAAATTTTTTGGGCAAAATTGAAATCTGCACCCGTTTTTAATGTTTATCGAAAATTTTTTTAAACATTCATAATTTAGGTTAAAATTTTGTGCATCATTATTAATATCACCCATTTTTCGGTTTTCCTTTCCCGTCATTTTTTGGGGGCCGCAAAACAGCTTAAATAAAGGGGAGGGTGAGATGGGGGTTTTGCGACGACATGACTGGGAAAGTGGGATGGTTTTGGGTTTGGGTGGGAAAAATTTACATACCCCAGTTTTTTAAAAAGAACAAGGCCCTTCCCGTTTTATGATCATTTTCTGTCAGCGGTCTCATAGCATTTGGGGCGTGCGCTCTGCCTTTTGTCCCAAACAGCTCAGCGAAATTATTCTAATTTTTTCACAGAGAAAGCTCTACTGTTAGCTGTGATCCTTACAATTAGATCAGAGGTTTTTAAAAATTTTTTTGTAGTTAGGAGAGAATTTTAAAAGGGGGGGAAACTAACCCCTGTAAAATCACGGGGGGGGGCAGGTGGAGGGGGGGGGGCCCCCGGGCGAACAACAGACAAACTTATAAAGAATACTGGTTTGTTGTTTACCAAGGCTTAGTGTAGAAAATTGCAAAAACAATAGCTTTTTTATTAACAGTTTTCTATTTTTAAATATTTTTCCGGTTTTTTGGGGGAGCCTGAATTAAAATTAGGATACACATCTTTTTCAGTAAATGCCCAAAAGGGCTCTTTGTTAGGTGCAAAAACTCCCCTTTTATTATCGGGGATACATTTCAGATAGGTGTTCTTTTTTAATTTTTCCCATTCCCGCTTTGTTTATATAGCCCCCCTTGCAGTTAAATTAAATCCCCGGGAATTTTTTAGTCAGCACAGGTTTATAGGTGCCAAAAAAAACCCTTTTAATTTTTCCGAATACATTTCAGATAAGTGTTTTTTTACTTTTGGGGGCAGTACGCTTTTTTTTATTTAGGGACCCCTTTCACTTAAAAAAGAATACAAAACAATTTTGTTTTTTTACCACAGGGGGAATTTTAAAAGGGGCCAAAAAAAACCTTTTAATATCCAAAAAACATTTTAGTTTCGGTTTTTTTTTACTTTTGGGGCACTACAAACTTTTTTAAATTTAGGCCCCTTCACTTAAATGTGGAAAAACAGCAATTTTTTTAGTCCCCCCACAGGGAATTGGGAAGGTCCAAAAAATACTTTTTATTATCCCAATTTCATTTTTTTAAAAAACGTGTTTTTCACCCTTTGGCGCACTAAAAGCTTTGTTTATTGAAAAGGGACCTTTCACTTAAAAATTTTAAAACAGCAATTTTTTAAAAATTTAACCACAGGTTAATTTAAAAAGGGGCCAAAAAATAACCCTTTTTTTATCCGAATAATTTTTAAAATTACGTGTTTTTTCACTTTGGGGCACTACAGCCTTTTTTTCATTGAGGGGACCTTTCACTTAAATGTGAAAAACAGGGAATTTTTTTAGTCACCACAGGGGAATTGAAAGGTGCCAAAAATACCTTTTAAAATCCTAAAACATTCCAGGGCAGGTGTTTTTTTTACCCTTTTTGGGCAAATCAAGCTTTGTTGATAGAAACTACTTTGTATTAAAATTTTAATACGCAAATTTTGTAGTCACCAAAAGGTGAATTGATAGGTCCAAAAAATACCTTTTATTTTTCCCCTTCACATTTTCGCCAGGGTTTTTTTTTTTCACTTTTTTATTTTATTGGCCCTTTTTTCTAGAGTACTTTTTTAAATTAAATTTGAATACAGCAATTTAGTAGTCAAACCAAAAGGTTTAATTTATAGGTTTCCAAAAAAAAACCTTTTATTTCCTGTATACATTTTTAAACGGTTTTTTTTTCATTTTGGTCAGTCAAGCTTTTTTTTCATTGAGCTACTTTTTGTAGTAAATTTGAATACAGCAATTTGTAGTCACCACAGGTGAAAAAATTTAAAAAAAGGGGCCAAAAATACCTTTTTTTATCCCGTTTTCAAATTTTAGACCCGGTGTTTTTTTTACTTTTGGGCCCGGGCAAGCTTTGTTATAAGCTCTTTGTAGTTAAATTTTAAATACAGCCCCAATTTCCAAAAGGAATTTGGGTAGGTGCCAAAAATAACCTTTTTATTATCCCCCTATTTCATTTTTAGATCGTGTTTTTTTTTTACTTTGGCGCAGGCCCGCTTTGTTGATAGAGCCCTTGCGTTAAATTTAATCCAGCAAATTTTTTTTTGATTTGAGGGATTTGAGAAATTGCTTGAATTTTCCCTCCCTTTTTTTAAAAGACTTTCCAAAACTCTTCCCTACCCTTTTCAAATTTTTTTTATTTCTTAACATTGGGGCAAATTCAAGGGGGTAAACGAGCAAAGAGGGGGGTAGGAAATTTGGGGGTAGAGGTACGAGGGGAATTTTGCTCCTTCCAGTCTGGCGAAAACACGGGATGCCAGCGGGTCGTCAGTTGCAAGGAAAAGTCCCGGGGGGCATCGCTGGGTCGGGCCCCGTGAATCTCGTAATGAACAGCGCGGCCCAATCTGTCCCCTTTATGGTTAATGGGAAACCTTTAAAACCCGCAGTCTTACCCCCTCGTCCTCCCTCACGGCCCCAAAAAGTCGTCATCAGCATCATTTAGCATACCCCTCCAACATGAAAACACCCAAAAGTAACTCGTTACCCCCTTTTGGGGGTAATCCATTTTCCCGAAGTTTTTCCCTGCCAGCACCGCGTCTTATCTGGGGGCGGGGCCCTTCAGACATGAGGTTATGTTTCTGTGAATACAGCCTTTAATCATGGTCCCCTTTTTGGGCAGAAAGTGGCTTTTAAATGGCCCTTTCTTCCTCACAAAATTTTTAAAAGTGGCCGGGGGAGTCATATTTTTATAATTTTTTTGGGGTCATGTTGCTGTGAGATAAAGCTTTTTAATCATGGGCCCTTTTGGGAAAAAAAATTGTGACTTCTAAATGGCAATTTTTCCCTTTACAATTTTTTTAACCAAGTGGTTTAGAGGGGTCCAAAATTTTTTTAATTTTTTTGGGGGCCATTGCTAGGGGGTTTTTGAAAATGCAGCCCAATTTTCTTACAGGGTTTTTCCCTTTTTCCAAAAAAATTTTTTCTAAAACATTTTTGGTTTCTTTTACAAAAATTTGGGGTTTCCCCCCAAAATGGCCCCCAAAGGGGCATGCTTTGTTTTTGGGGGATTTTTTTTACTGCGCAATAAGGGAATAAAAAATTTTTTTGTTTCTAACAGGAAAATTTGTTTTTTTACAATTGTCCAAAGTGGCTCAAGGGTTTATGCTTTTAATTTTTGGGGCATTTTTTTCTGTGGGCATGCAGCTATACTACAGGTCCCCAAAAAATTTTTTTTTGTTTTTTAACAGACATTTGGTTTTTCACAATTGCAAAAGTGGCTCAAGGGGGGATGGTGTGGCGGAGAAACAGGGAAGGGGCACTGTTTAATGGAAAACATATTGCAAAAAGAATTGTTTTTGCCAAAATCTTTTAAAATAGCTATCAATCCCCCTATTGAGGGGCAACCCATTTAATACAATTAAAAAAAAAAGGGAAAAAAAGGGCCTGGGGGGATTTCCCCTTTCCCATTTTAAAATGGGGTTTTCTTGAATTAAAAAACTAAAAAAAATTTTCATGTACAAAATAGCTGGGAAAAAAATTCCTTGAATTGTACAAAGGGGGGTACAGGAAAATTGACCAGATGTAGGTTATTCGGGGGGAATTTGGGGTTGGGCAGGAAAAGGAACAAAAATACAGCGACCCAAAGTTCCTCCCGCCCGTTGAGTAAAATGAGAAAAAAAATGCCAAGAAAAAGGGCAAACCCGGGTGGGAACCAGGAGCGTTAACCAAACCCGTATTTTCCAAATGAAGCCAATTGGGCCGGAGGGGCAAACGCTACCCAGGACAGGGGGCAGTATATGTCCGTGAAACAAAAGGGGGGTTTTAAAAAAACTCCTTTTTTCCGGCACTTTTTAATCCCGTGGGGAGGGCAGGGTTTTAAAGGTCATTCTGCCCGGGACAGGGGAAAAAAGATTAAGCCCAAATTTCCAAATTAAAATAAAATGGTGGTTTTAAAGATCCTTTTTTTTCCGGGGGATTTTTTAATCGGGGGGCAAAGCAAAGGGGTTTTGGGGCTCATTTCTGTGGCCCCAAAGGGCAGGTTTTATTCAATTTCCGTTGAAACTAAAAAGGGTTTGGGAAAACTCCTTTTTCCCGGGGACTTTTTAAATGTGGGGGGCCAAAGGAGGGGTTTGGGGGGAGGGTGTTTCCCCCGGACAGGGATAGTTATGTCCAGTGAAAAATAAAATGGGGGGGTTTAAAGACTCCTTTTTCCCCGGGCCCTTTTTTAAACTTTGGGGCCCGCAAGTTTGGGGCAATGCTTTGGCCCCGGTGGGATAGTTTTATGTTCCCGTGAAAACAAAATGGTGGTTTTTAAAAACTCCCTTTTTTCCGGGGATTTTTTAAACTGGGGTTCCCTGCAGGTTTGG
>JAODAL010082959.1:0-11408 GCA_025379985.1 Phyllomedusa bahiana
AATTGTGGACTTACAAGATACTAACAAAATAATAGAGCTTGAACTTTGGATTTTTAGAAGCAAAACAGTAACAATTCAGTTACATGACAAGAATCTGCAGAACTAAGCATATGCTAAATATTTGTCATATAAGTCAAATTGATGTATAAGATGGCCAAGATGACTGTCTTTAAAATGATGGTATTATCACATTCGAAGCTGTAGTGGATGGGGAAATATGGAGCCTGAAAGTCAAAAGTTCAAAACATTGTTATTCTTTTACTTGGCACTGTATGATGTACCTGTATGTCAAAATACTATTAAGTCAGCATAGACTCAATTGCTTAGTCTTCTCCATACACAGCAGGTAAAGGCTGATTATTAGAGCTGAGACCTGCTGCTAGCTGCCAGGATTAGAGCTGTCTTTGATCCCAACATTTTAACTTTCTAGGTGTAAGAGTCATCGCAGCTGCAGCATCAAAACAATTACTCCGCCCACAATGAGATTATGCCAAGTGGTAATTATGGCAGAAGGCGTCTCAATGAAGGTCTCCGTGGTTGCCACGTTATTACTCCTATTATAACGTGGCATAGGCTGGATGTAGTATGATAGGCATATTTTACACCATTCTGCAAAAAATTCATATTGCAGAGTACTGTGCAAATAATTGCACCCTCTAGGTGTCAAGTACCCTAAGGGAACCATAAGTACAAGTAAAAATGTGTTCAAAATACAGATAGATAAAAAGAAAATTTAGGGCAGCATGTTTGAACGGGGCTGCGCCATATATCTGACGTCTTTTCAGCCCCATATCAGGCGCAGTCCCGTACGCCACATGTTTAAAAACCCCGCATGCCATTATCAGGAGCACTTTGTAATGCGCGTTATCTCGGGGGCCATGAGGGAGGCGGGATGCACTAGAACCACAGCGAAGCTATAGATTTATAGCTTCGCTACGGCATTTCTCGGTGCATTAATGCTTGAACAGATATACCACTTTCAAAATGGTATACCGGAGCCAGAAATGTATGAGCACTAGAATGCTCCTGATTCATGACCCGCTGTAGAGCAGGTTCATAAATCAGACGCATTCTAGGCTATTATTATGCGCATTAAATTTGTCGTGTAAATGCCAAATTTCATACATACCGACCTAAAAGTTCAAAACACTGCCCTTTTTTATTTTTTATAAACGAAAGTTTTTCTTAAAAAAGTTACACATAATTTGTATTGCCGCTCATGTAAAAGCTCGATATAGTAACCCCTTCCCGACATGGAACGTACACATACGTCCTCTCGGGAAGTGAGTTCTCGCAAATGGATGTATGGGTACGTCCTGGTGATCGTGCAGGCTTACAAGCGAGCCAGGCATGATCACGACATGGGACCAGGTATATTACCGCTGGCCTCATTCTGCATCCCCCGTGGCCGGAGTGACCTATCATGGTCGCGACATCGAAGCTGCAGGCAGGAGGAGTGAGCTCCTTCTGCCTGCGATCGGCACAGTGAGCGGCGTCTCCTTCCTGACAGCCCGAATGCTTAACTAAGCATCCGTGTTGTCTGGTGTCATCACCATGCCTGTAATGCATTATGGGCATGGTGATTGACAGTCACCATGGAGACCAGTATTGAGTAGTTCTGCTCTATATTGGTCTCCATTGTAAAAACGATTTTAAGATCGCTATTACAAATCCCTTATGGGGAAAAGTGAAAAAAATTTGAAAAGTTACAAAAAAGTAAAACACAAACACGAAAAATAAAATTAAAACACGTACACCGCCCCTTTCCCCTTTACCCTATTTAGAATCGCCGCGTGCATAACGACCTACCCTCTAAATTTGTCATATTACTTAACCCGTATGGTAAAGAAAAAAAAACAGTAACAGATTGGGATTTCTGTTCATCTTGCAGCACATACAATTGAATAAAAAGTGATCAACAGCTCATATAAATGCCAACGTGGTGCCAATTATAACATCAGTTCATTTTGAAAAAAAAAAACCTTACACATCTCTGTATATGGAAAAATAAAAAAGTCAGAAGACAGCGATGCATAAATATTGTTTTACAAAATAAAAACACTGTATTTCCACATAAACTATACAATTTGTGTATTGCCATCGTCTCGACCCAGGGAGTAAAACAAACTTGTCACAGCTCCTGTACATTTCCGTACACAGAAAAATAAAAAAGTTATGGCTCTCAGACTATGGCGATGCAAAAACGTGTTTCCCTTTTTTGAGTAAAAGTGTTTTTATTGTGTATAAGCAGTAAAATATTAAAAAAATTACAAATTGGATAATGCTGTAATCGTATCGACCTGCTGAGTAAAGCTAGCATGTCATTTATACTGCACGGTGATGGCTGTAAAAAATAAAAAACACTCCCCAGGATTGCTGTATTTTGTTCAAAATGCCTCACAAAAATCTTAATAAAAAGTGATCAAAGCATCATATGCAGAAAAATGAAAAAAGTTATGGCTGTCAGACTATAACGACATAAAAACGCATATCTATTGTTTAAAGGTAATAACACATAAAAAACTGTATAAAATATATTTCATTGCAATTGTACCGACCCCCATAGTAAAGTTATCCATTCATTTATCCTGTATGAGGAACACTGTAAAAATGAAGCCCAAAAAATAATTGCGGAACTGCGTCCCCCCCCTCCCCCATTTTCACGGCCCAATGCTAAACAAACTACGGAACACCTGTGCACTCAAAATGCACAATACACCCATAGATGAGATCTATGAGTGGTGTTGAATCCAAAATGTGGCAACTTCTGGAAGGTTTCACCTGTTCTGGTACTTTGAGGGCTTTGCATATACAACATGGCACCCACCAAAATCTATGCTACAAAAGCCAAACAGCGCTCACTCCCTTGTATGTCCTGCCATGTGCCCAAACAGTAGTTTACAGCCACATGTAGAGTAATGCTGAACTTGGAAGAAATTACGTAACATAATTTGGGATGCTATTTTTTCAGGATTCCATGGAAAAATTAAACATTTTCAGCTAAAATTGCAGATTGTTGGAAAAAAATATTTTTTTTTTCATTTTCAGAGCCTAACGCTAAAAAATAGTTTGAAACACCTGTGGGGTCGATATACTCACTGCACCCATGGATATATTCCTTAAGAAGGGGTGCAGTTTCCAACATGGGGTCTTTTTAGGGGTGTTATTAAGTTTTAGCACCTTAGGGTGTCCGCAAACCTGAAATGGCGCCTGCATGAAATCGTAATGAAAATGAGCCCCAGGAGTCCAGTAGGTGCTCCTCCTATTCTGGGGCTTGTGGTTAAGCTAAACAGCGCAATAGGGCCACATATGGGATATCTCTGAAAACGGCAGAATCTGGGGAAAGAATGTTGAGTTGCATTTACCTGGTGAAATCCGTGTTCCAGTGAATAATGGATAAAAATTTAAAGTCTGCAAAAAAGTGAAATTTTGAAATTTCACCTCCACTTTGCTTTAATTTCTGTGAAATATCTAAAAGGGTAACATTATTCATAAATGCTTTTTAAAATACTTTAAGAGGTCTAAGTTATTAGAGGGGGTCATTTATGTGGTATATAACATATAGGCCCCTCAAAGCCATGAATTTTGCAAATTTTCTTGAAAATGTGAAAAATGACTACTACATTTCTAAGCCCCCTAATGTGGTAAAAAAAAAAAAACATTTAAAAAATGATGCCAACCTACAGTAGACATATGGTAGATGCTAGTTATTAACTATTTTGAGTGGAATAAATATCTGTCTTACACACAGAAATTTTTGAACTTTGAAAATTGCTAATTTTTCCAAATTTTTATGATATTTTGATATTTTTCACAAGTAAACAATGATTGTATGGACCAAAATTTCTTACTAACTTAAAGCACAATGTGTCACAAGAAAACATTCTCTGAATCACTTGAAAAGGTAAAAGTGTCAAAAAGTTATTCTCACATAAAGTGACGCATGTCAGATTTCAAAAACGGGGCTCTGTCAGAGAGGCCAAAACTGGCTCTGTCAGTAAGGGGTTAAGATATGAAATCATTTATGGTAAGCAAAGTAAAGAGAGAAAAATTCCCAATGACAAATTTGCATATTTTGTTAATTTTTAGTATCTAACAAATTGGAATGAAAACTTCGCTTCAGCCATAAAAAAAGACAACTCACTCAGGTCAGATTAAAAAAACAAAAAGGTTATTGATAAAGGCATTGTATCCTAGATTTTAAAATTAGAAAAAGGTTTATTTTCTTTAAAAAGTATTAACCCCATCCAGTTTTAACCTTCCTGACAGAGCCCTATTTTTGAAATCTGACATGCGTCACTTTATGTGTGAATAATGTTTTGACACTTTTACCTATCCATGTGATTCAGAGATTGTTTTCTCGTGACACATTCTGCTTTAAGTTAGTAAGAAATTTTGGTCCAAACAATCCTTGTTTATTTGTGAAAAATTTGTCATTTTCAAACTTCAAAAATGTCTGCGTGTAAGACAAATAGTTATTCCACTCAAAATAGTTTAGAACTAGCATCTACCATATGTCTACTGTAGGTTGGCATCATTTTTTAAATGTCTTTTTATTTTTTATGACATTATGGGGCTTAGAAATTTAGTAGTAATTTTTCACATTTTCAAGAAAATTTGCAATATACATTTTTTAGGGATCAGTCCAGTTCTGATGTGGCTTTGAGGAGCCTGTATGTTAGATACCCCCCCATTACTCAAATGGAGCGCTGTTCATATTAACAGAGGTTTGGCCAAACTTGTGAGATAATTTGAGTTTTGGACGTCCCAAACACAATTATTTTTCTTTATCTCTAACCATAACTATAAGGGTTAGGCTTGTTTTAGATGTTACAGTGGGTTAACTTACCAGTCTGCCAATACAACACTTCTATTGTGGCTTAACTTCCAGTTACCATAACATTGGGTCTTTGTTAAGATAATTGGAAGTGACCTTGGATGCAACACCCGATGTCACTTCTAGTTCCCATAACATTGGGCCTAATATGAAGTGACACATGACAGGGTAGTGTACTGGAAGCTAAGCCACAGTGGGACTGCTGTGTCACTTGACTAGTAAGCAAACCGACTAAAACCTTTCGAACAACTCTGTAAGGATAAAGGTCTATTTTTTGGTGATTTTTGCGAATCAAATTTTTGCGAATGCTAATCAAATCAGCTGACCTAAAACAAAGTACTCTACTTCAAGTTATATCTGACTGGGACCTAAATTAAAAACAAATCATTAGCCGGCATGTTCAGTGCTCGAATAGCAGTGAGAGCAAAGGCAAGTATATATATGGTGCACCATATATGTTTTGTGCTTATATTGTGTGGGCACAAAAGCTACACCCACATAATCTGCAATGGAAGCCAGCTGTTATGTGCAGCCAGACTCCCGATCAACTGTCAGGATGAAGCCTATTAAACCCATAAATGTCGATAGGGACCATTGCATTAAGGTGTTCTCTAACTGACCTCACAAAAGGCATGAAATCAGCCATGGTGAAGCGGAACGGGTCTTTCAGAAGCCGAAGCTGGCTCAGTGTAAGCAGCCAGTGTTGGTAACCCCTGATTTCTCTCGGGAGTTCATTGTACAAACAGATGCATCAGATGTTGAGCTGGGGGCTGTCATGTCCCAAGAGATAAATGGGGAGGAACACCCGTAGTGTATCTGAGCCACAAATTGTCCCCATATGAGAAAAACTACTCCAGCATAGAGAAGGAGTATCTGGCTATCACATGGGTCCTATATTCTTTGAGGTACTATCTATTAGGTAGAAAGTTTAAATTGATGTCAGATCAAGCCCTCTTAAAATAGATGTGGGAGAAAAAAGGGCTTGGGTCACAAGATGGTTTCTGGCCCTCAGGATTTTAGGTTCTCTGTGGCTTTGGGCAGAGAGGGGATATTTAGAAGTGCAATAGGTTTGGTCCTTGATGGTAGGTATTAGAGATGGGCGAATCGATTCTAACGATGTGGAATTCGTTTAGAATTTCAGGAAAACTTCGGTTCGTAAAGAAATCGAACTTTGGGGGATTCGCGGGGGAAAGAAGTGTTTCTTTTCATTTTAAAATGGCTGCGGGGCACATGGCGTTACATGGGGCAAAACCTCTGGAGGAAGAAAAGGGGATGCCGATGAAAAGTGCAGGATTAAGCCCCAAACAAGACCGCGGGGTTCTGTGCGTCACCGCACTTTTTGACCCCAGCGCCGCCGGGGACCCAAATCCCCTCATGTCGACAGGGGAAAGGTCTTGGGGGTGATAGCGCTTTCTGAAAACTGTTTTTTTCACAGCGATTTTTGTGGGGGTTTTTCATTGTCTCAAGACTGTTCTCTGAATTTTCTATTTCTTTTTTTTTTGGGTATTGGATCTGAAATCAGGGCCTCCACGCAGCTGCATTTCATTCAAAATCCAAGTGGGATTTTTAACCAGTTCCTGTTGTTTTTTTAAAAGAAACAGCGTTTTTACAATCAAATACCCTTCATTTTTGGCTGCTCAATTCATTGGTAAATTTTCCTCCAGGGGGTTAATTAAGCGTTTTTTTGTGGGTTGCCCGGACAAAAAAAAACCCTTTTTTTAACGCCCAAAAAATTTTATTTTTTTTTTGGGCCTAATTCAAAGCAAAGGTTTAAATTCAATTTTTTTCTCTTGTTGTGTGGGGTTAGAAAAAATACACCATTGTAAACGCTACAAAGTCTAGTTTGTGGTGGGTCAATTTATTTCCCAAATTTTCTTCGGGGTTAATTTAAGCGTTTTTTGCTGGTGTGCTGAAAAAAAAAAACCGTCTTTTTTAACGCCAAAATATATATTTTTTTTTGGTAGCCAATTCAAAGAAAGGTTAATTACAATTTTATCTTGTTGTGTGGCGTAGAAAATACCCCAATTTAACACCCACAAAGCTACAGTTTGTGGTTTGGGTCAATTCTATTCGCAAAATTTTCATCCCGGGGTTAATTTAAAGGGTTTTTTTGCTGGTGTTGCAAAAATAAACCGTCTTTTTCAACGCCAAATAATATTTATTTTTTGGTAGCCTAATTACAAGCAAAGGTTAATTTAAAATTTTTTCTCTTGTTTTGTGGGTGAAATCGCATTGTAACACGCTACAAAGTACTATTGTGGTGGCCAATTCTATGCGCAATTTACATCCAGGGGGGAATTAAGCGTTGTTTTGTGGTGTGCTGACAAAATAAAACCCCTTTTTCCCAAAGCCAAATTATATTTTTTTTTTGGTAGCCTAAAAACCAAGCAAAGGTTAATTACATTTTTATTCTTGTTGTGTTGGGAAAATACCCATTGTAATACGCTACAAAAACTACTATTTGTGGTGGGGTAATTTATTGCGCAATTTACATCCAGGGGGTTTTTAAGGTTTTTTTTTGCTGGTGTGTGACAAAAATAAACCGTCTTTTTCAAGCCAAAATTATATATTTTTTTTGGTAGCCCAATTACAAGCAAAGGTTTTTTACAATTTTATTCTTGTTGTGTAGGTAAAAAAAACCCATTGTAACCGCTCAAAGCTACAGTTGTGGTGGCTCAATTCTATTGCGCAATTTACATCCAGGGGGTTTAAATTAAACGTTGTTTTTCTGGTTTTTGCTGACAAAAAAAAACCCTTTTTTTCAAAGCCAAATATATAATTTTTTTTGGTAGCCCTTTAAATTTACAACAAAGGGTTTAAATTTCAATTTTTTTCTTTGTTGTGTGGGGTAAAAAAACGCCATTTTAACCTACAAAGCTACTAGTTTGTGGGGGGTAATTTCTATTGCCAATTTTCATCCAGGGGTTAATTAAGCGTTGTTTTGCTGGTGGCTGACAAAATAAACCCTCTTTTTCAACGAAAAAAATATATTTTTTTTTTTGGTACCCAATTCACAAGCAAAGGTTAATTACAATTTTATCTTTGTTGTTTGGTTGAAAATACGCCCTTTTAATCGTACCCCAAGCTACTATTTTTTGGGGCTCAATTCTATTGCGCAATTTACTCCAGGGTTAATTAAGGTTGTTTTGCTGCTGTGCTGAAAAAATAAACCGTCTTTTTCAACGCCAAAATATATTTTTTTTTTGGTACCTAATTCAAAGCAAAAATTTAATTACAAATTTTCTTTTGTTTTTGTGGGTAGAAAAAAACACCATTTTTAAAACCCACAAAAACTCTAGTTTTGGTGGCCCCAAATTTATTGCCAATTTAATCCCGGGGTTATTAAGCGTTGTTTTGCTGTTGGGTGACAAAAAAAAAACCTCTTTTTTTAACACCGAAAAATATACATTTTTTTGTGCTTAATTCACAAGCGAAGGGTTTAAATTTAAGCCTGTTTTTGGCTTTTACATTTAGTAAAACACACTGCTTGAAACGACACATACAATAAAATTTTCCCCGGCCATTTGTGGGCGCAATTTATATCCAAAGGGTTACCCAAATTGTTACTGGTTCATTTGGGTTTAAAAACGGGTGTTAAATTTATCATATACAGTGCTTCATCAAACAGTGCTGTACATTTTAGTTTCCAGAAAAATTCCCTGTATAAATAGTCAGAATAGAAAATCACAAAATTCCAAACAAAAATCTATTTTTTAAACATACCTTTTTTAATAATAAATTTGAAAACAACAAAAAAGCACCTGAAATAGAAGGGACAAAAACCCTAAATTCCCCCTAAACTGACACCCCAGTACCTCACAAAAAGGAGAAAACCGCCCCGAAAGGGCGACCCCCAAGCTAAAATCCGACTGGCCCCCTATACACAATTTTTCGCCCCAATATTTCCCTCGGACGACCCAACCCCAGTTTCTGGGGGAAAAAAGGGACAGGGAAAGAGCTTGATACCCAAATTTTTGGGATACCACCCAAAAAAAGGATAAAGTGGAAAAAAGGGCCCAAAAATAATGGTATTTGGGGCCAAAAAGATGAAAGTAAAAAATCCCATTGGCACTTTGGTAACAAAAAACAACCCCACCCGGTCATTTGAAGGGCCGATGGCAATGGTAGGGAAAATCAAAGCCGGGTGCCTTCTAAACTTTAGGTATAAACGTCAAAAACCCCCCCACTAAACAAAGCGGAAAAAACGATGACACCCAAAATAGGGTATAATTAAGCTCCCAAAACTTATTTTGCGCCAAAAGGGGTTTTGCCCCCAAGGGAAAAACCCAAAAGCCCTTTTTGTTTCCCCTTTCCCCGGGGGGGCCCTCGTAGGTTAAAAAACCCTAAATATCCCTTTTCAAAAATAAAAAATATCAAAAAAAAAAACATTTTCGGAGCCAAAAAACTCACAAGACCCAAAAATAAATACAAAAAGAAAAAGAAGAAAAAAAAGAAGCAAAAAAATATTTTTTTAAACTTCAAGAATATAAAAAAGGTACCGAATCTCCAATAAATTTTTTTTAAAAGGGATTCCCGTGGATGAAACCTAAGGTTTAAAGGGGTTGGTTTTAACTCCCAATGGTGGGGGAAACTGATAAAAATGTTGGTGTATAATGTCCCCCCACACCCCTTTTTACCCCATAGGTGGAAAAAATTAAAAATATCCCCAAAATGTAGACCCTGCCCATAAAACCCCTGGAAGAAAAGCCCCCCATTTCCCCATTAAACAAAAAGGGGTATTACCCCAGTAGCTCCCGTGACCCAACCCGCGTCCCAAATCACTACCCGCGCATGTCCCCGGAAAATCCCGCAAGGGCGCCCGGTTCCCGTAACAAGAACGGCGCCTGCGTACCTGCCGGAAAAAGTAATTGTTTCCATTTTCAGAGTACATCCCCAAAAGGAGCCCTCGGCTTCAAAATTTATTGACGGGGGTTGCGCCATAGTTACTTTACCCCGGGACATTTAAACCAGGCCCAAAATGGGCAAAAACCCGGGGCCCTGGGGAACTCCGCCCGGGAGGGAGTAAACCTCCCCAACCCCCCCAAGTAAAAGGCCACAACTCAGGGGCCTACCCCATTTTAAATCCCCTATATATGCGGATACCACTATTGGGCCCCAGGGTCTAAATTACCCCAAAAACCATCCAAAATGAAGACTAATAAACCGCCGGGTTATAAAAAACATAGGGGAAGCCCAAAGGGGAAAGGGTAGGCTAGAGAGTCCAAAAGGATAAATAAAGCAAAGGGGGTAAATAAAACCCCAAAGAATTTTGTGAACAAAGATATTCGGAAAAAAAATAAACAAAAAAAGGGAAACTGTGTTACTAGTGGTTGAAAAAGTAAAGAAAAGGATGTCCAGAGGGTTTTACAGAAAACAACAAAGGACAGAGACTCATTCAGCCCCTTTGGGAAAAAAACACAGTCAAGCCTGTAAATCTTTGTTTCACGTTGCGAAAAATTTATCCCAATTTACCCCCCCTCAAAGGAGGTTTCACAAATGATCCTCTAAATTTGATAGCGGGGGTCCTCCCAATCATGCTTTCCCTAATGTCTGGCAATCGGTGTATATTTGTTTTTTTTCACCGATTTTTTCCCCAATTTTTCTCCAAAATTTCCCCCCCGTGTTTTCCAACATACCTAAGCCCGCAAGGGGAAGTGGCCAATATATAACACCAACAGAAAGCATTGATAAAAACCCCTTTATGGTAATTCAGAGGGGCCGTCATGTCCCCGAAGTTTTACAAATTTACCACTATTGACAAAATTTACAACCCACCTTTAAAACAACCAATTTGTTGTTCTACCCAAACCAGGTCCTTTGCGTGGGCCACAAGTGGTTTTTACCCGACGATCTCTAAGGGTAACGGGCCCCTGCGGTAAGTGATGGATGGAATGGGGGGGGAATATTTCCCTTTTGAAATCGTCCTGCAGGAAACCTCCCAATATTTTCCCAATGAGTCCTGGGTTATTGCATGTGATTGTACTCCCCCAAAAACCTAAGGTTTCCTCACACATTCCGTGCTCTGCCGGCCCTAGTCTTTTGGGGGCCAGAAGGGCCATCCGTTTTCCCCATTTATTGCTGTATTGCCTCTTTTTAAAAAAGACTGGGGAAAAAATTATTTGTGAACCTTCCTTCAATCTCTAGCTTGACCATGAAATTTTGAAAGTCAAGCAGTTTTCCCCCAAGGGGAAAATCGCCCTGTGGGGAACCCCTACGAGAGATCTCGGATGACATTCCCACCTAAGGAGGCAAAGGGGGGCATTCCTTTTTTAAAACCTTTTGCAAGGTTAATCTTATTTTTTGAGATGTAAGGGCCCAAGAAAGGGAGGGTGAACCTTTTTCAAAATGTAAATCTCAAACCTATTTGGTTTTTTGTTAAAGATTCAAAAAAAACCAGACAAAGACGCAAATTCCCCCCCCAAATTAAAAAAAGTCACGATGTATCTCGCCCATAGTATACGCATATTACCCCCCATTCCTCCATCCTTCCGCAGAGGCCCCGGGCCTTGAGATCGTCTGGTAAAAAGCCACTAGTGGCCCCCACACGAGAGACCTGGTTGGGTAACAACCC
>JAODAL010082960.1:0-11408 GCA_025379985.1 Phyllomedusa bahiana
AATCTCAGTTTAGGAATATCTGTCTCCTTTAAAATTTGCTCTCAAAAAAAATTGGGGAAAAAACCTTCCCTTCCTTAAAAATTTCCCCCGAGACCTTAATATACTGCTTATGCTTTTTTTTTTCTTTCCCGTTTAAAACTCCCGGGGGTTTCTCAAAAGAATTTTTTTTAATTTACTTCACGTCTGTAAAGTTGGGGCAGATCTTAATTTTACTGCTTTCTCTATTGTCTCCCTTTTGCTTTTGTCTGGGTTTTCTGGGAAAATTATTTTTTTTTCCTCCAAAAGGGTTTTTTTTTTTGAAATTTTAAAGGGTGACCCTAATAACTCCCCCCTCCCACTTTTTTATTCAAAATTTTGGAGATTCTAAAACCTCGGGGTTGGGGGTTTTAAAACCCGTGATCTCAGGGCATCTCGGTACTATATTCGCCCTGATATAGTTTTTCTAGGCAGTGAAAATTTTTAGAAAGGGTTTGATTTTTCTCCTTTTAAAACAATGTACAAAATCTTTAAAAAAAATATTTTTTTAAAATTTAAATTTTTTTGGTACTCTCCCCCTAGTTTTACACTCCCGGGAAAAGATCTTTTATACTTTTCCATCCATTTCTTGAACCCGTAGGGTCATTCAAAAAACCTTCCATCAGAAAAAAAACACAAAAAAAAATTCCCCAGAATCAAAAGAAACTATTTGGGTTTTTGGGAAAAACAAACCCCCCTCCCCTGAAAAAACCTTTAAAAAAATCCAAACTCAAAAAAAAAAACCCTTTTTTTTAAAAACCCATAAAAAAAAACGATTACGGGATCCCAAAAACCCATCTAAATTAAAAAATTTTATACCAAAAAAACCCCTGTCCCCTCTACTTTTCCCCACCCCTTATCCTCAAATGAAACCCAAAAAAATTTGTCCCCGGTAAGGACGGCCTTTTTAACAAAGTCTTTCAAAAAATTTTTTATTTAGATGACTTTTGGAAAGTTTAAACGTATTTTATGGGTATTTTTAAAAAAAAAAAGGTTTTTATTTTTAGAGTTGGGGTTTGTTTTGGTTTTTTTTAAGGGGTTTGGGTTTTTTGGGTTTCCCAAATCCAAAATAGATACAAATTTTATTCGAGGAAATTTTTTTTTGTTTTTTCTGATGGAAGGTTTTTTTAATAGCCTACCAAAGGGTTTAGGGGAAAAAGGGTGGCGATGTATCAAAGATCTTTTCTGAGTGTGAAATAGGAGAGGGGTACCAAGGGAAAAATTTAATTTTAAAAAATATTTAAGGAGTTGTACATTTCCTTTTTAAGGGGAATATAAATCTTTCGGGAAAATTTTCCCGCCTAGAGAACTATATCAAGGGGGGAATATAAATACCCAAAAGGGCTGGGGTCCCCAGGTTAGCCCATCCCCCGATTCTTTGATCCTTTTCCCCAATTGGAAAAAAAAGTGGGAGGAAAGTTTTTAAAGGGGCACATTGAATTTAAAAAAAAATACCTTTTTTGGGGGGAAGAAAAAATAAAATTTTCCCGAAGAACAGAAAAAAAAGCCCAAAAAGGAAATCAATAGAGAAAAGCATAAAAATTTAAAATTTTGACCCAGCCCTTTAAAGAGACGGAAGTAATTTTTAAAAAAATTTGTTGGAAATACACGTGTAGCTTGGGAAAACCCTAAGCTAAGCAGTTATTAAGGGTCTCGGGGAAAATTTTAAAGGAAAGGGGGGCTTTTTTTTTCCCAAATTGTTTGAGAGCGAAATTAAAAGGAGACAGATATCCTCCCAAACATTTTGAGATTTCGGGCACTGAGAACTATACAAATGCGGGGAAATATAGGGGGGTTTCTATAGAGGGAAATGGGGAGGATTTGAAACAGGAGGGAAAAGGGGAAGGGACAACCCAAAGGGGAAGGGGGGGAAAAATTTTGGGGGGGCCAATATGGTGTCAAACAAAAAATAAACAGGAAAAAAGAAACCCCCTATGCAACAGCCCCGTCTTTGGGTGGTATGTCTTCCTCCTCATCCTTTCCCCATCATTAATCCCCTTTTTTTGACCCAAACCCCGGGGGGTCCGCCCCCTGCCCCAAAAGGGAAAAATACAATTTAAAAACCCAAATTTCCAAAGAAAAGGGAGAGGCAAAAACCAAATAAAAAAATTTAAACTAGAAAAATCTTACACAGGAACAATTAAATGTTCTTAAATGAAGGGTTTGGCATATGTGCCCCAACTAGATTTTTTGAATTTAAACTGGGTAAAGGATTTTGGAAAATTGTTTGTGCGTAAAAATTAAGTGGTTTAAATTTCTTTTTGAATTTAAGATAAACCATTTGTGAGGAAAATTAGGAATTTTCTATTGAAGCTAACAGGAGTGAGGACAATTTACTGTTTTTTTAGAAGAGGGGGCGAATTTGGGAATGAAGTTGGCCCAAACTGATTTAAGACCCAAAAAACACCAGGTTTTCCCTCCCCACAAGAACACCGGAAAAATTGAATGTTTTTGAAAATGGTTAATGAAAAGGGCCCTTGAGTCCCTTTAAAGAACAAAAAACCCCTATCTGGGGAATAGCAAAATCTTACCCCAAAAAAGAGATTGAAGCTTGATTTCTCTTGAATCAGGAAACGAAATAATATTAAAACCCCTCAGATTTGGGGGGAAAATTTTTTGGGGGTTTGGGGCCATTTGGGGTATACGCGATGTGGGAAGAGAATCTTGGGGGATCGAAAAAAAAGGGGGGGGGGGGGGTTTTTTTTTTCTTCCCGGAAAAATGAACCCCAAAGGGCAAATTCTTGGGGGGGAACGGGGAACTATTATTATCATGGTGTTGATGAAGGGATTCCGGGCTAAAAAAATGAGGCTGCTTTCTTTTCTCCCGAAAAAACCAAAAAAGTTGACAAAGTTTTTTCCCCATTACCCAAAGGGAAAAAGGTTTGGGCCCCCCGAAAAAAATCCCCCCGAAAAGTGTCGGGGTTTTTGATTTTTGACACAGAATATTGGTATTTATGTGGACAAGGTACCAGGGGCTTTGTCCCCTTTTCTCTTCCCTTCTTAACTGAAGATACGGCTGACCCCCTAAAGAATTGGGGGGGATAAACATCGAGAAGGATGTTTGGTTGGCCTCAGTTTGGGAGGCACTGGTTTTAGCAGTATTTCCGCACCCCGGGGGGCCTCCAAACCCCTGAAAAATTTTTCCTTGGAATGGGGGGGAAAAAATTTGAAAAACATAAAAAAATTTGGGCCTTGAACTGTTGGGGAATTTTTTTCTTACCCAAAAAAATTTCCTCTTCGGGGCCCAGGGGTACCCCACTCAGGGGTTTCCCCCTATGGGGAAAACCCCCCGCAACCCCTTTTTTACGAATTTGGATCCTGGGTGGTGGGAAAAGGGCCCTGGGGTTTGGAAAAAGGAAATGGAGGGGGTTTTCCCCAAAAAAATTTTAAACTGGGGCAGATTCTAGATGAAGTTTTTTGGCTGTGGCAGGGCCGGAAGCGTCGTTTTTGGGGAAAAAATTTTTTTTTGGGGTTGAACAAATAATGAGATTGGGTTGAAATTTAAAATTTGGGGATTTTTAATTGTCGGAAATTTGCTTAAATTTTGGGTTTAGGCTTAGGGATGATTTTTGGGGTTTCCTACAAAATTGGAAACCCCTTTGCAAGGAGAAGGCTACTAAAAACCTCCCGCTTTGGGATTCATTATCACCCTTTAAAAACAAAAAAAGGTATACCCAAAGGGCAATTACCCTAGTATCTTGAAAAATTTCTCCCCGAATAAAAGATTTTTAAAACAGGCAAATTTACCCCCAAAGGGGTTTCCCGGAAAAGGGAAAAACCCCCTTTTCAGTAATAAGCCTGCATTTTTTAAGGGGCGCCTTAGGAGTACAGGAACCCCTCTATTTAACCCAGGGGGCCAAGAGATGAGGGAAACCCAAATTTTGGGTAAAAGGCACAAAAGACAAAAGAAAAAAAATGATGTAATGAAGATTTGCGGAAAATTTTTGGGGTTTTATTTTCCCTTGTGATAAAGTCTAGCTGACTGGGCTCTCAAAAACCTTTCCCCAAGTGACAAATAGAAGAGGGATTTATTGAGGGATAGGTTTATTCACACCTTTAAAACATAACCAAAACCCAACCCGGAGCATATTAGAAACGTAAAAACCCTTGGGACTGTTTTAGTTTCGGAAGATGACTTTTTCAAAAATTATTTTGTCCCGACTAAGGAGTACAAAAAGTTCGGTGAAAGGGGAAAATCTTTCGATTCGAGATTTTAATGAATTGGGGGTAACCCCGGAAGTTGTTTATCTTGTAATTGTGTTGTGGAAAAAAAATACATAGGCAAAAACGACCCGGGGCAGTTTTAAAAAAAGCATTGGTGAACAAATTAGGGGGTGTGCGGGCATTGACGTGGGCACCCCTTTTTGCCAGGCCCCTTTTCTTTGGGTGGAGCAAAGAGGGGAAAATTCCCCAGGGATGATGTTCTGTGTATGGAAAAAAATAAACCGACATTGGAAAAGGGGAAAAATTTTTAAAAAAAAATTTCTTTGTAAGGAAAAAAGAGTGGACCTTTAGAAGTAAAACGATACAAACCAGAGGGTCTTAATTTAACTTCTAAAATTTTGGCTGTTTTTAAAATTTTAATCCTAGGTTTTAAAAAAATTTTTTTAATGGGATTTTTGAAAAACCCGTTTGGTCCAAAAGGATTAAAATGTTTTCTGGGGGCAGGAAAAAAGCCATTTGGGTTTAAAAAATTTTAGGGATCGAAAATATTTTTTTGATCCCCGAAAAAAATTTTTATTCCTTTTTACATCGTATTGATTTAAACTTTTTTTAAAAGAAGGTTCCCCTGTGTTTTATAGGGACCCCCTTTTTTGGATTTCCCTATGGGGATATTTTGGGCCCCAAAGAGAATAAAGTTGATATACTAAAACGTCTTTATTATCTGACCCCAAAAATGGGATGGAGTTTTTTTATAAAACCCGCATAAATTTTTCCAAATTTTTTTTTGGTAAAAGTTTTCCCTTATCTAACTTTTTGGTGTAATTTTGGGGGTTTTTGGGAACGGGGTTCCCCCCTGCGGTTTTGGGGTAACTCATCTTTCCCCCTTTTAACCAAAACCCTTTAGAATTGGATGGATGTGGTGGGAGAGCTAAAAAGGCGTGCGTTGGTTGACCCCTGGGGGTAGATAACCTGGCAGGGAAAATTTAGGGCCCGGGGATGCCCAAATTTGGAAAATGGACGCCGGTGTTCGGCCCCCACCCCGCGGGCCTTTGAGCGGTTTTGGTTGTTATGGTGCCCCGCTCTTCCCCCTAACGCACCCCTCAGTAATTTAATGAAGTGCCAAGTTAAACGAAAGGTTTGCGGTGGGCGGCGCTGGGTTTTCCCTGAAAGCCGTCTAACCCCCACGAGCATTGCGCAGTTTGCGTTTTGAAGAGTGATGGTGAGCACCCCCGAAAAGCGGTAAATTTGTCTAAAAAATTTTTTAAAAGGGGTACAGGACAAAGTGACCCTCAGCTTATCGAAAAAAAGGTTTTAAAACTTGAGTTTAGTTTTGAAATCCCCTGGGAGAAACCCCCCGGGTGAACCCCAAATTTTGGGGGGGGAAAAAGCGCGGGATAAGGTTTGAAAGTAAAACTTGAAAAAGATGTTGGATAAATGTATTTATGTTCCCTTTCCCCGGACGATTTTTAAAGCCTTTACCCCCAAAGTTGAAAGAAAAATTGCAGTGTTCATATCAGTGGGCTGTGGGGCCCTTTTAGTACTTTTATGGGACTTTTAAATGAAAAATGATAAATGGTTTTTTTATTTTGAAATTGATATATTTCCCTTTAAAAACTCTTTGTTAAAAGTGATTTAGACAGGCTTTATGCCTGGCAAAACACCCAAAGGGCCCTAAAAATGGGGCCTTTTGTTTGTGAATATGCAGGTCCCCCGCTTTAATGTAGGGACGGGTTTTCTAGTATCCCTAGATACAAAACAAGGGGCCCTTTTAAAATTTGGGGAATGGAATAAAAAGTGGTTTTTTTCCCTTTTAAAATTTTGGGGTTCGGGGGGTTTCCTTTATTTACCTGTTTCAAGCCCTTTGTACTACCGCCGTCACCCAAAATTGGAGTAAACCACCTCATTTCAAAACCCCGTCTTTTGAGAAGGGGGGAAAAGGGCAGGGATTTCCCCTATCGCGTTCTATTTGCTATTGGGAAAAAAGCCCCTTTTCGGCTTGAGTGCAAAACAACCCGAAAATAATTGGGGTTTGAAATGGGTTTTTTCTGCACGAGAAAAAACAAATTGTATGCAGATGTTGCCCCGCTGTAAATTTTCCGGATGCCGGAAAACCTCACTTCCTAGAGCCTTAGAGGTTGGTAGTTTAAATTTATCAATTCCCGGGGCCCACAAGGCAATATTGCAAGTTCCCATTTTTGAAGCCTTTTTGTACCTTTTTGGGCCAAAAACCCAAAAAAGCGATTTTCTTTTTTGCCCTTTTCGGGGGGTTTCCCCTCATTTTGCCCATCTGGGAGTCCCCTATAAAACCCCGGTCCCCGTCATGTTTATTACCTAAAAATTGGGGCCCCTTTTTGGGTTTTTCCCCCCGTATTTGGATTCCCGGGTGGAAACCCCAAAACTGCCTTTGTCCCTTTATGGGCCCGGGTTTTTGTGAAGATGATTATTTTTTCACTAATATTGGGGTATGTCCCCTTATTTAATCTCCGTTTTTACCTTTAAAATTTCCCCGTATTTAGGGCCTTTTTAAAATTTCCCTTTCTACTTTCCTTAAAAACCCGGAATAAAGGTAAAGGGCCCCCCCCTCTCTATGCATTTCCTGCAACCCTTTCCCCGGGGATCGGGGGGGTGCTTCCTTCCCGAATTTTCAAAAAGAAAAATTGGGCAAACCCGATCTCCCATTTGGTTAGGATGGCAGGGGTGGATTTTCCGGGGGGTTATGGACTTCTAATTAAACCCTTCTAAAAATCGGGTATTCGCACCCCCTTTTACTTTTCTTTTTTCTTACCCCTTAGATTTTATCCAACCGCTGCCAATTTGCCCTCTTATTCTCAAACAATGGCCCCCAGGGGTGGAAAAACAGGAAAAAAAATTGTATACCAAAAGGGAGTATATGCAAAAATACTCCTCTTTTGGGAAAAATAATAGTATACAGGAGCTCCTACCGCTGGAGGGTTCTATGTGGCAGATTTAAAGGGGGGGGATATTACCAATTTTCAGTTATACGAAAAAATTGATTTCCTTAAGGGCATTTCAAGATTGCTTGGGAATATTGCATTCCTAAACTAATTTCTTAACAGATTTCCAGTTTCGTGGCATTCGCAATTCCCCCAGAGTTTGAAAACGCCCTTTTTTAGAATTTTCCCATACCCCTTCTGTTTATATTTCCCCTCCCCCCCCCCCCCCGGCCCCCCAAAAAACATGTATCGGTGCGTTTTTTGTTGGGAAAAAAGGTTTTTGGGGGAGGGACAATGGAACCCATAAAGGATACCAGTGGGTCAAAAGCCTTGGGGACCCCCAAGTTTGGGATCCCCCAAAATATTTGGGGAGAGAGCAACCCAAATTTTTCATATTAAAACCGAGCTTAAATATACCCACACCCCCGGCTGCCAAAAAATTTTAAACCCGAGATTTTTTTGACAGTTGTGCCCCAAAAATTTTTTCTGTCCAGGCCCCTTTCTCCAAATTTTTATGGTCTTGTCCTAAGATCCCGGGCCCTTTTGGCAAAAAATTCTAGGTTTTTTGAAGATAAAATGGGTTGGGCCCCTTTCCAGATGACCCAAAAGTATGTTTATTGTTTTAGAAAACCCCGAGGAATATTAAACCCCCGGGGTACCCTACATGTCTTTAAAACCCAAACTTTTGTTTACTGCCAGGAAAACTGTAGCTCGGTACTGGCTGTCCTCTTACGCCCCCGGTCTGCTGGACTGGATAAAATCTGTGAATGCCACTCTCCCATTTAAAAAGTATATTTATATGCATCGTGGGTGCCCTGACAAGTTTTTTAAGATTTGGCAGGATTGGATTGACTCTACACATACAGCCTTGGCAATCCCTTACGTAACGTAGATGTGCTTAGCAGGTTTTGCCCAGTGTGCGTGTTGGGAGCCTTGGGTTTTGCATCTGCCCATCCATGCTATTGGCGCCACTCTGACCTTGGGATCGTCATTTTGTGGTTACTACAACTTATTGATGTTTCCTGTATCAGTGTATAATTTCCCGCTTGGGAAGATGAAAGGGGTACACACACAAGGTTTTAGTTTAAAGTTTGGTTTTACTTTCATTTCAGTTGTTATTGTAACGGTGCGGCGCTGGCAGACGTATGCCGAGGCGCCGACCGCCGACATCCGGGTGTGGATCCTCTGTGATCACCGCAGGCGAGGTGGTAGCTGGAGGACCACGCCAGGGAGTGGAGTCTAAGGGGCCCCTGGTCTTCACCAGAGCCCGCCGCAAAGCGGGATGGATTTGGCTGCGGGACCCCCAGGTCACTACCCCTGGCGTGGCTACCTGCGGTGACAGCCGAGGTGCAGGACAGGAACACAGGAACGTAGGAGAACATAAGCAGGGCAGGTAGAACGCACTCAGGAACACAGCAGGATACAGGAGAGATCAACGTACACATGACACCACAGGATACGGCAGGAACTGGACGGGAACACAGGAGGTACAGACCAGGAACACGGCAGGATACATCGGGAACAGGAGAGCACATACAGGACAGGAACACAGCAGAATACAGCAGACAACGGAGACAACAGACAGATGGCCAGGAGCTCAGATGGTAAGCAGCAACTGGACCAGCAACTCAGGGGTTAAAGTCTCCAACAGCAGACCTGAGATGCTGGCAGGCGCTCAAGATGGAAGACAGCAAGAGACTGTAATGAACTGACCCAGAGCAGAGGCAGGAACCTCCTCTTATAGGCAGGGGTCAGAGGTAAAGAGGAAGTAGACAGACAAGTAACCTATAAAAGACAGGAAACTGCAGCGCGTGTGCCCTAAGAGGAACAGAGCACACACAGGACCCCAGGAAGCAACAGAACAGGACAGGACAGGTAAGCACAGGAAGGCACGACACGCCGGCGGCCCAAGGCAGGGAACCGCGGCGTGAACCGTGACAGTACCCCCCCCTCAAAGCCCCCTCGTCCCCCTCCAAATCACAAACATGGCGTTCCACATAGGTCAGGGGCCCGCAACTTCTACGGGGGCAACCCCAAAACCAAGTACAGGCTGTATAATAGCCAGTATAGGGAAAACCTAGAAACGGAGGTGCATGGGAGGAACAAGCGGGGCACTAGGCAAAATGGGAGGGGAACCCAGGGCGGGCAGTAAGCCACAGGGGACTCAGAAGGCTCAGGGCGGGACCGTAAGCCACGGGACTCAGAAGGCTCAGGGCGGGACCGTAAGCCACGGGGACTCAGAAGGCTCAGGGCGGGACCGTAAGCCACGGGGACTCAGAAGGCTCAGGGCGGGACCGTAAGCCACGGGGACTCAGAAGGCTCAGGGCGGGACCGTAAGCCACGGGGACTCATAAGGCTCAGGGCGGGACCGTAAGCCACGGGGACTCATAAGGCTCAGGGCGGGACCGTAAGCTACGGGGACTCATAAGGCTCAGGGCGGGACCGTAAGCCACGGGGACTCATAAGGCTCAGGGCGGACCGTAAGCCACGGGGACTCATAAGGCTCAGGCGGGACCGTAAGCCACGGGGACTCAGAAGGCTCAGGGCGGACCGTAAGCCACGGGGACTCAGAAGGCTCAGGGCGGGACCGTAAGCCACGGGGACTCAGAAGGCTCAGGGCGGGACCGTAAGCCACGGGGACTCAGAAGGCTCAGGGCGGGACCGTTAGCCACGGGGACTCAGAAGGCTCAGGGCGGGACCGTAAGCCTGGGGGTCTCAGTAGGCTCTGGGCTGGACCATGAGCTAGGCCAAACGTAAGCTCTGGGCTGGACCATGAGCTAGGCCAAACGTAAGCTCTGGGCTGGACCATGAGCTAGGCCAAACGTAAGCTCTGGGCTGGACCATGAGCTAGGCCAAACGTAAGCTCTGGGCTGGACCATGAGCCAGCGGAACAGACAGACACTCTGGGCGAACCATGAGCCAGCGGAACAGACAGACACTCTGGGCGAACCATGAGCCAGCGGAACAAACAGAGACAGACACGACAGCAGGCAACGGCCGAAAAACGTAGGCGAGGTCACCCCGGCGGAATCCATGGTCAGTTCATACTGTAACGGTGCGGCGCTGACAGACGTATGCCGAGGCGCCGACCGCCGACATCCGGGTGTGGATCCTCTGTGATCACCGCAGGCGAGGTGGTAGCTGGAGGACCACGCCAGGGAGTGGAGTCTAAGGGGCCCCTGGTCTTCACCAGAGCCCGCCGCAAAGCGGGATGGATTTGGCTGCGGGACCCCCAGGTAACTACCCCTGGCGTGGCTACCTGCGGTGTCAGCCGAGGTGCAGTTCAGGTACACTGGATAGTAGGAGAACATAAGCAGGGCAGGTAGAACGCACTCAGGAACACAGCAGGATACAGGAGAGATCAACGTACACATGACACCACAGGATACGGCAGGAACTGGACGGGAACACAGGAGGTACAGACCAGGAACACGGCAGGATACATCGGGAACAGGAGAGCACATACAGGACAGGAACACAGCAGAATACAGCAGACAACGGAGACAACAGACAGATGGCCAGGAGCTCAGATGGTAAGCAGCAACTGGACCAGCAACTCAGGGGTTAAAGTCTCCAACAGCAGACCTGAGATGCTGGCAGGTGCTCAAGATGGAAGACAGCAAGAGACTGTAATGAACTGAACCAGAGTAGAGGCAGGAACCTCCTCTTATAGGCAGGGGTCAGAGGTAAAGAGGTAAAGAGGAAGTAGACAGACAAGTAACCTATAAAAGACAGGAAACTGCAGCGCGCGTGCCCTAAGAGGAACAGAGCACACACAGGACCCCAGGAAGCAACAGAACAGGACAGGACAGGTAAGCACAGGAAGGCACGACACGCCGGCGGCCCAAGGCAGGGACCCGCGGCGTGAACCGTGACAATTATATTAGTCAAGTTTTCATGTTATTCTATTATAACTGTATGTTGTAAAATTGGGATTGGTTTATATTCTGTAGAGTCATTGTACGAAATCTTTGCTATAGTTCCAGTACTGTGTCACATTTGAATAACAAACTCTTTTTCTGCTTTTGTTATTATATGTGCTGCTCTTTTGTACAAATGATGTTTATCTTGCATATTCATTAATAAAACTTGATTTTGTTAAAAAAAAAAAAGTATTTGAATCACTATTTTAGTAAACAGTAGTGATGAGCGATTACGTTGACTATCGTCATCGGGTCGATATTGGCAACTATCAAGACGATTTCCGAAGTCGAAAAAGATTACCTTTATGACCCTTAAAGTTTAGGGAGAGGGGCAAAACTTTTCTTGAAACCA
>JAODAL010082961.1:0-11407 GCA_025379985.1 Phyllomedusa bahiana
AGTGAATCACGAAAGTATTGCCCGATGTTTAAAACCTGTTTAAAAAAATTTTTAAAATACTTCTCAATTAAAATTCGAAAAACAGCTCTCGTCTAGAAAATAAAGAAACACTTTTAAAAATTTAAGGGGCCCCGATCTATAAGATTTTTCAAATCTTTAGCAGGGGAATCAAAGCCCAAATTTAATCTTCCCAAATGCCCCCCAACCCTCTTTTTAAACCTTTTTAGAGCAAACCCCCTTTTTAAAATTTTTCCCATTTTTTCCAATAGAAGGGGAGTACACGACCCAAAAGGCCCGGGTTTTAAAACCGTTAATCCCCCAAGGCCCCTGGGTTTTACAATGTTTGTTTGTAATAAAAAAACCCTTTCCAAAGGGTTTTGGGAACCCCCGACCACCCGGGGGAAAAAATGTTCTTTTTATATCCCCGTGGTAAAAATTCCTAATTAAAAAAACCCCTTAAAGGGTCTTACCCCTATCTAGATCGTCCCACATCGGGAAAACACTTTCCCTTTGCCTCAACGCCCTTTGGGATCAAATTTCATTTGGCCCAGGGGGAAAACTTGCCATAGCCAAACAAATTTAACTTAAAAAAATTAAATCAAAACAGCAAGCAAATATCAAAACGGGGTTCTCAAAAGCCTACCCACGGGAAAAATTTTATAACCCCAAAAATAAAAAAAAAACAAAACTTTATTTCAATTATTTAAAAACCCTTGGGTTTAAACACACAATTACCCTTACTTCAAAAAACCCCCCTTTAATTACAAATAAATAGAAAGAGGGAGTAAAATTTAAACTTCCAAAGGGGGTAAATCCCCAACCCCTGCACCAAAAAAGTCCCACAAGAGGTGGATATTTCCCCATTTTTAATTAACCCGAAAGGGGGGTTCCTTTTGATAAAAAAAAAAAAACTACCTTAAAAACACCCAATTTAACCCCTAAGAGATTTTTTTAGGGAGTAGCCGGGGACAGAAACAAAAGTGACTCCTAACTTTAGAATCGCCCACATCTGAACGGGTTTTTTGGAGTCGAACCCGTAAAAACCCCCGCCTGGAACAATTTGGGGAAAGCCTAAACCCGTAGAACACCCCCAAAAACCAAAATCAGAAGTGGGAGCCTAAACGGTAAAACCACCCAAAACCCTTTATGAGGAAGGTGGAACAGAAGCTGAAATTTTTCCCACAGCCAAATTCGGGAAAGGGGGGAAGCCGGAAGCTGTAAAACCACCCACACCAGATCGGGAAATGGGGGGCCTGAATTTGTAGAACCCCCCAACCCGACAGGAAATGGGACCCCTGAATTTTAAAACCCCCCCCAAAACCCTAAATCAGGAAATTTGGGTCCTGAACTGTAGAACTGCCCACGGGTTTGGGACTGGGAAAAGGGGGAGCCCTAAAAGCGGTAAACCCAAAACACACCCTTGAACTTTAAAGGGTGGGACCCAAAAGCTGTAGAACCGCCCCCCAAGCCTGAATAGGGAAATGGATTAAAAAGCTGGCTGTAAAAGAGCGGGCTCGGGTGACAAAACCCCTGATCAGGAATGGACCCTGAAGCTGTAGAACCCCCCACGACCAAAAAAGGGGAAATGGGATTATGAAGCTGGCGTAAAAGAGCGCACCCCTGCCACACCCAAAATCGGGAAAAAGGGGGGAAAGCCTGAAGCGTAAACCGCCCACACCAAAATAGGGAAAGGGGATTATGAACCGGCCCCGTGAAGAGCAAACTCGTGACACGGGGCTGATCAGGAAGGGGAAAGCCTAAAGCGAAAGAACAGCCCACGGGCCTGAACAAAAGTGTGAGCCAAAGTTTTAAAAAAACCGGGCCCCCCACCCCCTGATTGGGAAAAGTGGGGGGTCTAAAAGCGGGGAGAACCGCCCACATCCTGAACAGGAATTGGGAGTCAGAAGTTGTAGAATCGCCCCCACAGCCTGATCAGGAAGTGGGAGCCAGAAGCTGTAGAAGTGGACAGAAACAGAAAGTGAGCTCCTGAAGCTGTAGAATCGCCCACAGACTGAACAGGAAGTTGGAGTCTGAAGCTGTAGAAGCTCCCACTGCCTGAACAGAAGGGGGAAACCCCTAAGCTTTAGAACTCCCCCACACCTTAAAAAGGAAAGTGAGAACCTGAAGCTATAGAAGCTCCCACAGCCTAATCAAAAGTGAAAGGGCTAAAACCCAAAAAAACCACCCACATTTTGAACAAATTTTTGATCAGAAGTTTAAGAACCGCCCACACCTGATCAGGAAGTTGGAGCCTAAAGGGGGGGGGCCGGGTTAAAAAAAAAAAAAACTTTGCCCCACACCGAACAAAAAAGGTAGCAGAAGCGTAAAAATCGCCCACATCCTGACCAAGAAGTGGGACCTTTAAACTGTAGAACCCGCCCACATTTTAAAACGGGAAAAAAAAGTGGGGAGCCTAAACGTAAAAACCAAACCAACAGCTTAAAAAGGGAAAGTGGGAGGCGAACCCTGTAAACCGTCCACACCTATCAGGAAGGGGAAAGTCAAAAGGGCTTTAGAACTGCCCCCCCAGCCTGAACGGGAATTTGGGGAGTCAAAAAAGCTAAAGGGAAACCCCCACAGCCTGATCAGAAAGGGGAGCCAAAGCCCTTAAAAAACCCCCCAAACAACCTAAACAGGAAGGGGGGAGCCTGAAAATGTAAAACAACCCACAGCCTAAATTGAAAAGGGGAGCAGAAGCGTAGAACCCCCCCAAAATCCTGAATAGGGAAATGTTAAGAAGCGGCTGTGAAGAGCAGATCGTGACAAAACCGAACGGGAATTGGAGCCTGAAGCTGCATAAAAACCCACAGCCTAAATTTGGGGGAATTGGGAAAACCTGAAGCTGTAAACCCCCGCCCCCCAGCAGGGAACGGGAATTTTGGGAGAATGAAATGTATAACGCCCACATCCTGAACGGGAATTGGGAGTCAGAAGCTTAGAATCGCCACAGATTGATAAAAAAAAGGGGGAGCCTAAAATTTTTAAAGAACGACTCCCCAGCCTTTTTTGGGGAAGGGGAAAAACCCTTAAAGCTGTAGAACCGCCCAAAGTTTTAAAAAAAAAAGTGGGGTTCCCGAACTGTAGAACTGGCCGACCCGGGATCACGAAGTGGGAGCCTGAAGCTGGGGAAAACACCCACAGCCAAAAATTGGGGAACCCGGAACCCTAAAAGCTGAAAGAACCCCCCAACAGAAAAACAAAAGGGGGGGGCCTAAAAGCGAAAAAAACCAAACCCACAGCCTAAAATAAAAATTTTGGGAGCAAAGCTGTAGAGCAGGGAAGCGGTGAACCCCTAACCGAAAAAGGAAGTGGAACCCCTAACCCCTGAAAGAACCAAAAAAATCCCCTTGAACGGGAAATTTTAAATCCGACACTTTTAAACCCCCCAAAGCCTGATCAGGAAGTGGGAGCCCTAAAAGCTGTAAAACCGCCCACACTGAACGGGAAATTTGGGAGCCCTGAAGCGTAGAACCGCCCACACTTGAACGGGAGTGGTAGACGAAGCTTAGAACCCCAAAAAGCCTGACCGGGAAAATTTGGGAGTCCAGAACTGTAAACCCCCGCCCAAAGCCTTTAAAAAAAGGGGTAGTCAGAAGCTGTAAAACTGCCCACAGCCTGATCAGGAATTGGTGCCTGAACCCTGTAGAACCGCCCCCCAGCTTGAACGGGAAAAAGGGAGCCCAAAAAGAGGGTTAAACCCTGCCAAAAGCCTGACCCACGAAGTGGGAGCCTAATATGAAAAAACCACCCACACCCCTGAAATGAGAAGGGGGGAGCCCCTAAAAGTGTAGAACCGCCCAAAGCCGTTTGGGAAAAAAAATTACAAAAGCTGGTGTGAAAGAAAGGACTGTGGAAACAGCCAAATCAGGAGACTGAATTTTTGTAAACCCCCCCCCACACCTAAATTTGGGAAGGGGGAACCGAAGCGTAAAAATCCCCCCCCACAGCATGAACAAGGAAGTGGGACCCTTTAAGCTGTAAACCCCCCCACAGCCTAAAGGAAAATTTGGGAGCAAAGCTGTAGAATCCCCCCCCACAAACCTTTTCCAGGAAGTGGAGCCTGAACTGTAAAAATTCCCACAACCTGATCAGGAAGGGGGGAGCCAAAACCCGTAAACTGCCCACAGCCTGATCGGAATTGGGAGCCGAAGATGTAAAAACACCCACAAGCCTTAATTGGGAAAACCCGGGATTCAGAAGCGGGAAAAAACCACCCACACCAATCAGGAATTGGGAGCTTTAAAAGCTGTAGAAGGGTTACCCACAGTTTGAACGGAAGGGCCCGGAGTCTGAAGCTGTAAAACCCATCCACACCCCCAAATTTGGGGAAATAAAATTATGAAGCTGGCTGTAAGAACAGGCCCTTGAAGCGCCTGATCAGGAAGTGGGAGCATAAGCTGTAAAAACTACCCACAGTTTTGAACGGACGTGGGACCCTGAAGCTGTAAAACCCGTCCACACCCCTAATCAGGAAATGGGAGCCCGAAGCTTTTAAAAATCTCCCAAGCCTAAAATTGGGAAGGGGGAAAACCTGAATCTTTGGGTTTCCGCCCACAGCCCGAACAAAAGGGGGACCTGAAGCTGTAAAAATCACCCACGGGCCCTGTTTAAAGGAAAAGGGAAAGTCTGAAGTTGTAGACAGCCCACACTGAAATGGGAAGTTTAGTCAAAAGCTGTGGGAAGGGGCCCCACAGTTTTGAAAAGGAAAGGGTAGACTGAACTGAAAACGCCCACAACCCTGCCGGGGCCAGGAAAGGGCAAAATGGGGTTTTTAATCCCAGATAAAGGGCAAGGTTATGCACATGGGAAGAAAAATCCATTACATGACTACATTTTAAATGGAAAAATGCAGGGTAAAAAATGCCATGGAGAAGGGGCTTGGGAATCCTGGGGGGACGTAAACATTTTTGTACACCGTGTCAGAGAGCAGCCCGCCAACAAAAAAAGGATCAAGGGTTTTTCATTAAAAGGGGTAGGGGGGCACAAGATGAGAACATCATTTTTCCCATAATACAATCGCTTTGGGTTTGACCACACAAGGGGGGTAATTTGGTTACAAATTTTTTGGGGACCATTTCAAGGGAAAAAACATTTAGAGCTTGAACAGGGACAAAGGCGGGCAAAAAAAATAAAAAAAAGGAAAAGGGGGGACTACAATACCCAAAAATTAGCAAGAATTTGGGATAATTTTAAATTAGAGGGAAAAAACCGGGTTCGGGGGGACAAAAAAATAGTTTAATTTATCAAAGGGCAATATTAAAAGATCTCTCCCCCTGAATTATTTATACCCAGGGCTGTTTTCTAGAAAAAAGGGGCATCCTCTATGCTTGAGGGAAAGAAAATTTTTAAACATAAACATAGAAAATTCTTTACTGTTAAAGCAGTGAGACTGGGGGAAAAAATCTGGCCCCAAGGGGCTTTTGATGGTTAAATTCAATAACAAGTTTCAAAAAGGGTTTTGGATCATTTCGGGGAAAAAAATAATATAACAATTTATAGGCCCAAAGGATTCGGGAAAGGGGGGTTTTTTGATCCAAAAAATTTTTAAAACATTCCCCCAAAATTTTGAGTCGGGAAGGAATTTTTTCCCAAAAATTTAAGGACAATTGGCTTTTTTACCTCAGGGGGTTTTTTTTCCCTTTCCCTCGGGATCAACAAACCGTAGCACAACACCCTGAACTGGATGGACCTCTTGTCTTTTCAGCCTTACAAACTAGGGAAAACTGTTTAAAACCCCCCTTTAAAAGGGCCTTGGCGTATCCATCCGCCATTTTTTTTTGGGGGGTTAAACCCAAACCCTTTGGACGTAGGGATTCGCCCTTTAGGATCGCGCAAAACCCCCAAAAAGCAAGTTCGCCGATCGTCCCCGGGGGTGTCCCCTTGTAAATTTAACAGCTAAACATCCCGCACCATCCCCCCCCCAACCCCGATCCTCCGGGGGGGGGGGGGGGGGGGGCGGTTTAACCCCCGAAATTATCGCGACAACCCCGGTTCGCAATAATTAAAAGAAAACCAGGAGGAGATCGCCCCTCCTGCGTCTCTGCCCGGGGGCAGCAGCGCCCCGGTTTGGGGGAGATCCGTGCAGTTTCCCTGCCCCCTTACAGACCCCACGGAAGGCAAGAATGCCTTCCGGGTTGTCTTTTACGTCACGGGGCCCGGGCTGTGCCCTGTGGGGCCACGCCCCCATCGTACTGACAGATGAAAAGGGAAAACCATAAAATTAGCAACAAGCTAGGGCAACTGATTCCTTTTGAATGAAAATTTCTAAAATCCTAAATTCAAATCCCCAAATTGGGGAAAAGTAAAAAAAAAAAAGTTAAAAAGTAAAAAACAAGAAAAAAAAAAGTAAAAACAAGTAAAAAAAACAAACCCCCGAAAAATAAAATAAAAATACGTAAAAACCCCCCCTTTTCCCCCCCCTTTACAAATGGCAATCCCCCCAAAAAAGATCAAAAATAAATAAAGTCCCCAAAATTTGGTATCCCCCGCGTCCCGAAATTTGCCCTTTCCCCAATAAATCTTTCATGTTTTAATTTAACCCCCGTACTTTTAAAAGGGCCGAAAAAAAAAAAACCAAAAAAACAATCAAAAAAAAATTTAAATTATTGTTTCATCCCCGCACACATAAAAGGGAAATAAAAGGGCGTTTCAAAAACTCCTTTTAAACCCCCAAATTTTGTCCCCAATTTAAAAAATTCAGTTAAACCCCCAAAAAAAAAAAGCCCTTTAAACAGCTCGGGGTAAACGAAAAATAAAAAATTTATAGCTCCCCAAAGATAGGGGAATGCATAAATTTTTTTTTTAAACACTTTTAAAAACCCCTTTTTTTTTTTTTTTAAAAATTGCTTCAAATAAAAAAAACTATAAAAAAATGGGGTATCGAATAATCGTAGCAAACCCAAAGAGAAAAGCTAACTTTTTCCACGATACTGCACAGGGTTTACCCCTTTTAAAAAAAAAAAAACGCTACTAGGAATGCAGTTTTTCTTAAACCCGGGCCCCCCCCAAAAAAAGGGTTTTTAAAAAAAGCAATAAAAAAACCCTTTCCCCCCCCAAAAAATGATACTAAAAAAAAAGGGTAAAACTCCTCTCCAAAAAACAAGCCCCTACACACCCCCCGCACAAAAAAATTTTAAAAAGTTTTTTGGCTCCCCAAACAAAGGGTGATGAAAAAAACGTATTTTCCTGTTTGAATAAAACTATTTTTATTGTATAAAAGCATTAAAACAAAAAAAAATATACAAATTGGGTATCGGTGTTTTCGTATTGAAACCGCTGAGTAAAGCCCAAACCCTGTCCCTATTTACCGTACAGGGACCGCTATAAAAAAAAAAAAAAAAAAAAAAAAAATACCAAGATTGCTGTATTTTGTTCAAAAATCTCACAAAAACCTTTAAAAAAAAGTGAACATAGCATCATATTCACCACATAAAAGGGACCAAAAAAAAACTTTTAACCATTTCCCGCAAAAAACAACCCCACACAGCTCTGCACAAAAGCAAAATAAAAAAGTTATTTTGTCAGAATATGACAACATAAAAACCCAAATTTTTTTAAAAACTTATTTCTACTTTTGTAAAAGTAAAAAAAAACAAAAAAAACTAAAATAAAAACCCAAAATCATTGTTTAAATGTACCACCCCCCCTAGTAAAGGTTTTCAAAATCATTTACACTGCAACCGCGAAAAGCCCGTAAAATTGAAAATCAAAAAAAAAAACTGAAAATGGTTTTTCCCCCCATTTTCATTGCCCCAAGGCCCCAAAAAAAAAAATAAGGAACACCTGGTGCCCTAAAATTCAGAAAAAAACACCCCTAGATGAGATCCCCGATGGGGGTTTGAATCCAAAATGGGGCGACTTCGGAATGTTTTTGCCTTTTTTCTGCAAAATTTGGGGGCTTTGCAAATTCCCACATGGGCCCCCCCCCAAAAACACCCTTTCCCAAAAACCAAATAGCTCTCCCTCCCTATAAATCCCCCATTTCGCCCACACAGCATTTTCACCCACATTTTAGGGTAAATTTTCCAAACTTGGGAAAAAATTGCTTAACCCAAAATTTTAAAGGGTTTTTTTTTTCCAGGATTCCTTTTTAAATGTGAAACATTTTTGCTAAAATTTTCAGATTAATTTGGAAAAAAAAATTTTTTTTTAAATTTTCACAGCCTTTTCAAAAAAAAAAAATTTTTGAATCCCCTTTGGGTTTTATATACTCAATTCACCCCTTTGGGAAAAATTTTCCCCTTTAAGGGGGGTTTGATTTTTTAATATGTTGGGCCCTTTTTGGGTGTTTTTAAAAGTTTTTGCACCTAGGGTTCCCCAACCCGAAATGGTCCTAAATAAAATCGTATTTTTAAAATGAGGGCCTCTGAGTCCGGTAGGTTTCCCCTCCTATTTTTGGGGCTTAAAATTTTAAACCAAAAAAAGCACAAAAGGGGGCCCCCAAAATTTTTATTTTTTTTAAAAAAAGGGAGACCGGGGGAAAATTTATATTAAAATTGCAATTTTCCCATCACCTTTACCGTTTCCGTGAATAATGGGTAAAATATTGAAAAAACGCAAAAAAAGGTGAAAAAATTTTTAAATTTCACCTCCACTTTGCTTTTAAATTTTTTGAAATATAAAAAGGGTTTTTCAAAACTTCCAAAAAAAGTTTTTTTAAAAAACGTTAAGGGGCTAGTTTTTTTTATTTTTCATTATTTAAAGGGGGTTCTAAAATGCAGGGGCCCCCCAAACCACGTCAAAAATGGATGGGCCCTAAAAAAAAGTATATTGCAATTTTTTCCCGAAATTGGTTTAGAAATTACTACTAAATTTTTTAAGCCCCAAAAGTCGTAAAAAAAAAAAAAAAACCCTTTAAAAAAAAGATGCTAACCAAAATTGGGAAAAGGTAGAAACTAGTTATAAAAATATTTGTGGGAATAATTACTGTCTTGCACCCCAGAAAATTTTGGAAAATTTCAAAATCCTAATTTTTTTTTCCCAAAATTTTTATAAAAATTTTATATTTTTCACAAACAAACAAAAATTATTGGAAAAAAATTTTTTTTTACAAAATTAAAGCACAATTTGCCCCGAAAAACAAAAACTTAATACCCAAAGATATGTAAAAGTGTCAAAAGTTTTTCCACATAAAAAGGACACATTCAAAATTTCAAAAATAGGGCTGTGTTTAGGAAGGGCCCAAAAAAGGCCCGGGGGCCTTAAGGGGGTTTAAAACCCGAAAAGGGAAAATAAATAGTCGAAGCTGTAAAAAACCCCCCACAGCCTTATAAGAAGGGGTCCTGAAAACCCGTAGAATCGCCCACACCTGAAAAAGGAATTTTAAAGTCAACTATTTGGGAAAGATCTTTTTTAAAAGCTTCATCCACGTTTCAAAACACTAGACAGACGGGGTCAATAAAAGAAACTTGTTTTTGTCTAGAATTCCCCGGGGCCCCTTTATGAAAAAAAGGTAGTGTAAGGGAAAAGACAACTGGGGGGTGGTCTGACTTCCGCCCCCCCCTTCACGTAACCCCCGGGGTCATGTGGACTCGACAGGCAAACTAAACAAACCCTTCCCTTTTTGTCAAAATTTTCGACCATTTTTTGAAATTCCGTATTTTTTTTAAAAAGGGGTTTGGAAAAAAATTTTTTTAAAAAAATGATTTGGGCAAACAAAAATGTACATTAGAAAAACACAAGGCGTTTTTTAAAAAAAACATAAAACAGGTACAAGGAAAAAAAACAGTAAACCCTTACATGGGGACAACTGCCAGGTCAAAATTTTAAAAAAACAGCAAAATTATAATCTTCATAACTACAAAACAAGTTCTAAACTGACTAGCAGTTTCTTTTGAAACTAATATAGCCAACATTTTCCACAACGAAAAACTTACCAACTTTTGCTTCCGTTTAAAGTTTAGCGGGGAAAAACGGGTAGTGGGAAACCCCCTGGAAACCCCCTGCCAGGGTTGCCCCCAGGGCACCAAAAAAGTGGCCCCTCGGGCATAGTATTTTCACAGAGCCTTTGAGGGAAAGGGTTGGCTAACCTGCAGCCACCAGTGCCCCCTCAGAGTATTCCCCGCGTGGCAGCACCAGACGGGCCAGAAGTCCCAAATCTAGGCACCAACAGAATGGGAACAAGCCCAAGCAGACTAATATGGATTGTGCAGGTACAAACAAAGACAGGACAAAAGGGATGCTAAGCAAGAAGGTTTTAAGGGAACAATAAATAGACAGACTGAAGACACCAAGAACAAAAGCAGAACAAAAACAAACTCAGGCAAAAACCCAAAGGGGCATGACCAGGGCGGGGAACGGGGCAGAGAACAAGGAAAGGGAAACTCACAAAGACCAGAAAAGGACCAAAGGAACCAAGGGGCACCCCGGGAACGCAAACAAACCAGATCAAAAATACAGCAACAACAACCCCAGAGACAACAAAAAAACAAAAAACAAAAAATGAACAACAAGGACAGCAGGGAGTGTGAGGAAAGCACTTATAAACCATACATGCCAACTCTCCCGTTTTTTGGGGGGGGGGTCCCGCTATTTGGGGTCCCCCCCCCGCCCTCCCGGGGAGTTGGCATTCCTCCCGCCCCGCGGGCAGCGGGGGTCCTTTAAATTACCGGGGCGAAGAGTAGCGCGGTGCGCTACTCTTGCGCCGGGGGGGACCCGCCCTAGGGGGGGGGTGAAGCGGCCGCAGCGGCCGCTCACCCGCCCGGGGTTCACTGGCGGGGAGGAGGCAGGAGGATCGCCCCCCTCCTCCCCCCCTTTCCCTTATTAGGGGCCCGGGTTGTGCCCGCACATACAGTTCAGCGGCGCGGGGGGAAGTGCCCCGGGGGGTTTGCAGGGATACGCCGGTGCTTCCATTCCCCCGCGCCGCTGAGGAGATCGGGCAGGGGTGGCCCGCTGCAGGAGCCTGGGGAGGGGGGTGGATTTTATTTTTTATTTTTATTTGCTTTAGGGGGGGTTACCTGCTAACAGAGGGGGCAAATACCTGGGAACAATGGGGGGATCACCGGCAACAAAGGGGCATACCTCTAACAGATGGGGGCACTACCCGTAAAGAGGGGGCACTACCCGGCAACAAGGGGGCACACCTGGCAACAGAGGGGGCACTACCCGGGAAAAAAGGGGGGACACCTGGCAACAAAGGGGGCACTACCTGGTAACAGATGGGGGCACTACCTGGCTAACAGGGGGACTACCTGCAAAGAGGGGGCACTACCGGGAAAAGGGGGCATACCCCGGCAACAAAGGGGGCACTACGGCTAACAGATGGGGGCACTACCTCTAACGATGGGGGACTACCTGGGGTAACAAGGGGGGCACTACCCGGCTAACATGGGGGACTACCTGGTAACAGAGGGGCACCCTGGCTAACGTGGGGGCACTACCTGGGTAACAGAAAGGGGACACCTGGCAA